>PVKN010005023.1:0-31912 GCA_004027915.1 Capromys pilorides
CATTTTTCCATTTCAGTTATCCAAATGCCTATTTTTAAATAATTAAATGCACAGAACGATTTTACACTCTACATTAACTATTTCAATTGATAAAACTATATATCATGATAAACAACATGATGTCTTGATTTATGTATACAGTGTGAAACGTTAAACTAATTGGGATATTCATTACTTCTCATACTTAACCATTTTTTGTAGTAAGAACATTTAAACATTTACGCTCAGCATTTTCAAGTATATAATACCCTGTTATTAACTATAACTAACACGTTATTCAGTGGATATCTTCAACTGATTCCTCTAGGCCAACTGAAATTTTTTATTCTCTGGCCAACATCTCCTTAGCCTCACTTAATTTTTGGTCATTTCTTTTTCTTCTTTTCTTGTACTGGGAATCGAACTCAGGACCTCACACTTGCCAGACGAGCATCATGCCACTGTGCTATATCTCTGGCCCTCATATAATTTTTTTTGGTCTTTTTTGAGACAGGATCTCATTATGCAGTTCAGGCTTGCCCTGAGCTCACTTCGTAACCCAGGCTGGTCTTGAACTCATGGAAATCCTCCTGCCTCAGCCTCCTGAGTTCCGGGATTACATGCATGTGCCACCACGGCAGCCTCTCACCTAATTTTTGTTAATTATTTTTCCACATTGCTATTTAATCTTCAAATGATCACTTTGCAGGTACATAATATACCAGTAATGAGTTCAATGTATTACCTACCTGTCATTCTGCCAGTGCTAAGATTTCTGTGGTTCCCTAAGGGTTAAAATGTCACAACCTTCTTTTATATACAGTTTTCTTCCCATTGTCATGTATTCCTAGCACAGAAGGTTCACAAGTGAGTTAAAGAGTCATAAGGAATGAAATTTTTCTGCAGTAGCACCTACTCTTTTTAAAGCGTTTTATCAAATTTCATCATCTTGTAGTACTCTGATAAACTGAGTCACGGTCTGCGGGACGGTCTTATCCAATGTACTACTCATAGCCAGCAAGAACGTAGTTGCCACGGCTGGTGAGATGGCTCAGTGGTCTAAAGCGCGTGCATCAGGAAGTTTAGGCCATCGCAGGGACCGCAGCTGGATCCCAGGCACCACAAGCTGGATCCCCCGCCACCAGGGAAGGCTGAGCTGGCCATAATGCAAACAAATACATGAGGTTTAAGAAAATAAAATAAACTTAAAAAAAAAAAAAAAAAAAAAAAGAATGTAGCTGCCAAGCCTGGAGTTGATCGCTTAGAAGTGCAGCATGCCAACCTGTGCCCAAGTGAGGAGGCTGGGGAAGGTGGGCCTTGGCAGAGGGCTGAGCTAACTGCGGCTCATCTGCTGCTGCCTCTCTTAATCAGGGGTTGAAGCACAGGAAAGGAACTTGGCAAAAATGTGGGCCTGCAGAGCAGAGCCACACAAGGGAGCTCATCTCTAGTGATCGCTGAGAAAGCTGACCACCCTGGTTTTCTTTTCCATCTCTGAACTCTGAAACTTCTCTTTTCTTCATATTTTTGTTGTTGCTATTATTTTGTGGGAAGGGGGATTGAACTCAGGTCCTTGCGTTTGCCAGGCAAGCATTTATTCTACTGAGCTATCTCCCTAGCCCCTCTTCATATATATATATATTTTTAAAGGCTTTCTTTCTGGCCTGCCCAGCCTGCCCTGGGGGTGGGGGCTGGCGTAGCATGTGGTGCCGGGGATCGAACCACAGTCCCTGTGGTTGCCTAACAGTCCCTGAGGTTGCCTAAGCAGGTGCTTTATGCTGCTGAGCTATCTCGCCAGCCCTCTTCATGTATTTCTTAAACTAATAATTATTTAGGATCCTATGTGGTTATATATTACTACTGTCTTGGTTACTCTTCTCTCATTGCTGGGACAAATACCCAACACTCAAATTAGGGAAGGAAAGATTTATTTAGCTCACGGTTACTGGAGGTTTCAGTCCATACTCAGCTGGCTCCAAGTGGCACATGGCAGAGGGCAACTTTCATGGCCACAGCCAAGAACAAGAGCTCAGAGAGCTAGCAGCAGCTCAAGTAGCTAACTTCTCTCCCCTCCTTACATTGAAATGCAAATCACCTGCCCCAGGGGGGTGCAACACTCACACCCACAATAATCAATTACAAATTCCAGAAGCCACCCCATGACTGCATGAGGCTTTGGGGGGACACCTACACACAAACCGTAACAACTACTCTGGGTTCAACAAGGAATATTTACAAAAGTGCTGTGATGGACAATACTTCCTTTGCAGAAGCTCTGACCTCGAAAACCACTAGAGCCAGGGCCTTCAGAAAATAAGTAAATTAAATGGAGGTGGGCCCTGATCCAAAAGCATTACAGTTTCCTGAGGAAAAACACAAACGTACTTTTGCTATCTCTGCACAGACAAGAAAGGCCATGTGAAATCACAACAGGGAGACTGCTATCTGCAGGCCGGGATGTGACCCAATGACATAAACCAAAGTGTTACCTACCCTATCTCAGACTTTGAGCCTCTGGAATAGTGAGAAAATGTCGAAGCCTTTTGGTCTCTGTCATTTGTTACAGTAGCCCAAGCAAACTAATGCAGGTAGGAAATATCATTTCTATCTTTAAGGAGCTTACAATGGAGCAGTCTAACAGAGAGTAAACTACAAATTTACAAATTACCCAAGTGGGAGAGGAAGGAAAAGGGGGGCAAGAAGAGGAGAAGTACTAGCCAGGGATTGGATTGCTAGAGAAAAGGGCTTATTAGAGGCAGACAGGCGAGGTGTGGTGGCACATGCATATGATCTCAGTTCTCCTGCAGCAGGGGCATGGCAAGTTTGATTCTAGGCTAGTAAATATAACAAGATCCTGTTTTAAAATTTAAAAAAAGAGCTGGATATGTAGCTCAGTGCAAAGGCTCTGGGTTCAGTACCCAGTGCCACACACAGACACAGAGAGACACACACATAGACATAGTTTTTTCCTCAAAAGAAAGGTGGCAGAATCATACTCATAAGCAAGCAGTTTACACTACACTGTCAGCTTGGTACAAGTTTCGTCCGTATGTTTTGCCCCTCCATGTCCACCATTTGGACAGCTCTATGTACACAGAAAGCACTCACAGTGTGTATTATTCAATGAGCAAGTGAGCACCTGAAGTGAATCCTGCCAGAACATTGAAATTACAAGACAAAGAAAAAGAGTACAACTTTATGGTCAGTGGGAAGCAAACTGTAAAGAGAAGACCAAAATGTTTCTCTAGCCTATCAGATATGATCATTAAGTACAGTAAATATGGAAATGTTTAAAGTGTTTAAATTTAAGCCGGGCATGGTGGTGCACGCCTGTAATCCCAACACTCCAAAGGCTTTGAGAACAGCCTGGGCTACAGTGAGCTCAAGGACAGCCTGAGCTGCATAGTCAGAGCCTGTCTCAAAAAGGAAAAAAGAAAGTTTAAATCTAAGCCACAGCTTGTCTTGAGTCTCCGTCAGAACACTTCCCCTTGCTTTGATCAGACTTAGCTAATCATTCTTTCCAATTTCTGAGGCAGGAAGTAGCTAAGGAAGACTGCAGAGAAAAAGAAGGGCTGCACACTCCAGAGCTGGCTTTCTGGTCTAGATCTGAGATACAAAGTAACAAAGGAAACACATGGCAAGACAAGAGGGTCACCTAGAAGCCAGCTTTCTGAGACAGGATCCACCTTCTGAGTCAAACGTTAGCCTAGGGCCACGATGCCTGTCTAAACACAATGGTGAAAGGCAACCACTTAACTTAGTTTACACAGAGTAAGTCCCAGGCTGAGCCCTTAGCCAACCGTAATGCTAAATACCATGTTACTCTGTGGATTCCAGATATCAGACAATTCCTCTCAGACTAACTCCTGTATCCCACCTCAAACCCTAAGGATTAAAACCCTCAACACCCCAAGGTGCTCAGCACTACAAGCTCTTCTTATTGGCTGGCTCCCATACTATGGGTGGATCTTGATTTTTCTCTATGAAATAAATCTTTAACCTTACTGTCATTCCTGGTTGTCCTGCTCCATTCTTTGTTTAGAACATCAAGAACCTGAGCACGAGCCCCATCCTGATAGCACTGCTGCTGAGTGCCATCTAATAGAAAAGCTGCCTCGTAAAATCATGACACCGTGTCTTCACCCACCTCATTCACGGAATCTGGCACTGTACAACTTCTTGCTCTTCCCTAAAGTGAAAATGACAAAAAAAAAAAAAAAAAGTCACTATTTTCAATCAATTCAGGATTAGCCCAAATAGCATAACTAAAGATACTGAAAAGAACTTCCAGAACCAGGGCCAGGAAAATAGCTCAGTAGAATAAGCGCTTGCCTGGCAAGTGCAAGGGCCTGAGTTCAATCCCCAATTCTGCAAGAAGGAAAAAAAAAACACCTTCCAGAACCACTTTGCAAAGTGGTGAGAATGATGGGCAAAGTGTATTAGAAATGAAAGCAAATATTCTGAGGAGGATTAATGGCAATGTTTTACTGAAATACATTTTGTAGAATTTATACATGTACTGTAGCATTTTTGATCATCCCTCATATATTTTCTCTATCTTGTTTTTCTCTCATTACTCCCCTCTCTGTTATGCATCAATATTTGTCAAGCATTACTGCTCAGTTCCCTGAGTTCTCGTATTTCCCTACTCTCTGCCACTTCTCAGAATACTAGTGTTTCTCTGAGCTTTATAAATCAGGAAGCAGGGGCTGTGGAGATAGCTCCGTGGCAGAAGTGCCTGACTGGCAAATGCAAGGTTGAGTTCGAACCCCGGTCCCGCCCCCAAAAAATAAAGCAGGAAGCAGAGGAGAAAGGCAGCTGGGATCCTATGGAGGTGGGAGAAAGAAAAGATTCCATGAGATGCTGCTGAGGAATACAGTAATCACCTATCTTGGTTCTCCAAGACCAATGGTGGCTTATAGCTGTATGCTAGTATCATATTTTATGATACCTTCCTTAAAGTACAAATGTGTCTCGGTTTAGATATAAACTATACACATCCAAAAGTGAAATTAGGATGAGAATACTCTAGGAAGATTAGCTCACATGGGTTAGAAAGGAGAAAAAGAATGAAGGAAAGAAATGAATTAGGTACAAGGGCCAGGAAGATAGCTCAGTGGAGTAAGTGCTTGCCTGAATTAGGTACAAACCTTTAAGAATGTAGTATTGATATCCACCAGAGGGCCTGGCACTTCTGAATAAATCACCAGACCCTAGTCCAAGATGAGGACAGAACACAGGACAGTGAAAGCCAGCTACTCCAAGACACCATTTAGCCATATCAGGTCAGATACGGAGAAAGACTGATGGAAACAGGACAATGACAAGACCCACACTTGGCATCAAGTGTGGTAGTGTTGCTAAGGAGCATGGGAACACAGGAAAGTCACTTCAGACATGGGGAAGAGGAATGCATCAGGAATGCAGGGTTGAGAAAAAGAGAATGTCACGAAAACATGTAAGCTTACCATGACAAGGATATGGCTTGGAAGGGACAGGCAGAGAAAAGAAAGGCGTGGGGAGGTGCAGGGTGTTTTTTAGGAGGAAGCAGAACTACACAGGAAGTCGGGGATGGCCAGTGTGAGGAGGAAAAGCCTAACTGTTGGTTGGCTCACGGCCAAATGGATGCGAAATTCCCTCAGAAGTCCTGGAAGAACTCCCAGGCTCTGAGGGATAGGGTCTTGGTAGCAGAGTCAGGAAAAATAAGAAGTGGGACAAGGTGGGACAATATGCTAGGAAACCACAGCATAAGCTCAGGTGGCCAGAGAATGGATGAGTACCAGTGAGATGTATGGTTTCCTGATCAACAAATCCCTGAGGCTGGCAGGGACACAGGTTCTGCCTCCAGGACCAGCCCGTTTCAGGGTGTGAGAAACAGGAACAGTGAGAGCAAGAGCAAGAACACAAGAGACTTTACCCAGGTAACTTGTACTCCTCTGCTCACCAGTGTCATTTGTCTGCTTGGGTCCCTCAGAGCAATGGTCATCTGGTCCTTAGTCATTAATAGCACCTGAGTGAAAAATAGGAGACAAGACCTGAAATAAATTTAACAGACACATCAGTGAAATGTGAAAATTGAAAGAAAAAAAAAAAATGAAACCATAAAATATCAAGTAACATGAAAACATGAAGAGTTTTTATCTCAAGCACAAAGCAAAGACTACTGACATAAGGAAAAAGCTAATATATTTTTAACTATATAAACTTTTCTGGACTTAAAAAAAAAATCCATAATCATCCCAACTACTTTTCTCTCATTGCTGGGACAAAACACCAGCACCCAAAATTGAGGAAAGAAAGGTTTATTCAGCCCACATCTTGTGGAGGTTTCAGTCCTTATTCGGCTGGCTCCAAGGCACAGTGGCACAGGGCAGCAGTTCACTGTGGTGGAAAACAGCAAAGAGCAAAGGCTAAAGGGAGGAGCAGTGGCAGCAGTGGCAAAGGCAAGCCACTCTCCTTTCTTTCTACTGCCTTCAGGTTATCCGCCCCAGGGTGCATCACTCACACTCATAATCTGACCCATAATCCCAGCCTTGGATCATGAATTAATCACAAACTCTAGAAGCCACCCCAATGAATGCATGAGGCTTTGGAAGACACCTAGATACAAACTACAGTTTCTCTTATAGAAGAATTGCTTGTGTGTATCTCTGTGCTGCTCCTCCTCCTCAGACATATGAAGCTTTAAACCCATAGGGCAGAGCCCATGAGATTGGCCCACAGGCACCACACAGTGCCTGGCACAGAGGGTTTGCTTGGTTCAGGATTCTATCTCAAAGAGTGAGCATAGGACAGTGAGAGGGGAACCCACCATATTTCCCTACCATCTCATCATTTCAGACTTCCTATGGTTCGATGCACATCATGACAGAGTATCTGCACTCTTCAGTTCTCTCTCAATATGGCCAGCCAAGGGCCCAAATTTTCCAAGAAACAGATCAGGTCCATTACCAGGATATTCTCAGAAAGTCAGAGCTGAAAGAACCTCCCAGACTACTCAGTCCAAAGGTACAGACAGGGAAACAGGAAGCTGAGGAGAACTGGGACCCAACCTCACATTCCACAACATCACTGTTTCCCACCCCAAAAGAAATCCAGAGGTTTCCCCTCCCGCTTCTGGGCTTTCCTCCTGTTTGATAAATCATCACTGAGAACTGTTCTCTTTCAATCCTGTTCCCCACATCCTTTAGTGAGTGGGCCTTCTGTCCCAGAACTGCCTTCACCATCTCCCTCTCAACTCTTACACAAATCAGCCGCTCACCAGACATCAGGCCAGGACGGATCTTGCTTGATCTCCTTGCTTTCAGTGGGGGACATTCCCAGAGGATCTTGAATAACTGTGAACAGATAGAAGTTAGGGAATCCTTGTGAGCAATGGTGGTGGTACCTGTTTGAAACCGTCAAGGACCAGGAGTTCCACACCAGCCTGGACTACACAGTAAGTTGTAGGTCACCCTGGACTACACAGTGAGATTTTTGCTTTAAAAAGCAAAAGAACACAATTGAGTTCTCTGCGACAGAAACTCCAAGCGGATAGTCAGGGCAGTGTCTCATCCCTGGGAACCTCCCTTTACTGCAGAATTTTAAGCAGCAAGAGTGAGGTTCCCAGGGACTGAATGAGTTGCCTAAGGTGACTAGCGAATGACAAAGTGTCTGTGTCCCAAGAAAATCCCCTTTCTCACACTTCAAAGCTACTTCTTTTCATAACCTGTTGGTGTTAAAAGCCTCCATATTCTCCTAACTGCAAAACGCATTCCAAGGAGAATTTCTCTGCAGTCTATAGTTTTCAAGTCACCAGAACGTGGAAAAGAGAGGGACTTAGCTCAACGTCTTTGAAGAGACAGAAATGAATCCTCAAAGGCTTGATACCGTAAGACAGCAGCAGAAACGATTTTTCCACAGTACACTTTTTTGGTTACTAGGCAATCATGCCCATCAGTCGCCTTTCTCCCCCGCCCCCTCCACCCCCGCCCCCAGAACAGAGCTTCGCCTTGTACAAACTGTATCCTCGGGACCAAAACCCTTGGGCAGATGCTCAAAAATATTTTTATCAATAAGCAAATAAGCCCCAGGGTCCGCACTGGCAACAAAGCCGGGGTCGCAGTGGCGAAGCACGTCTTCGCTGACCTACGGGCTGGAGTACCGCGGAGCCGGCCAGGGGAGGCCTCGGCGAGGGTGGGTGGTACAAAATCGCCATCCGGGTCGCGGTGAAGCGGGGATGGGCCCCGGACCAAGACAAAAGGGCGTCGCGGGCGCGGGAGGGGAGGCGCCCGGACCCTTCGGCTCCGCGCCGCCTCAAGAGAAGAGAAACCTAGCCCTGGCCTGCACCCCAAGCGACCTCGACCCCGGGTCCCCAGCCCTAACGCGGCGAACCCCTCACCGCGAACGCCACACACGCGCGTCTTCGGAACAGCGTGGAAGTGAAACTGAGTCTGCAACGCCCACTGACCCCTCTCGCGACCCTGGCCTCTCTAGGCCTTCGGAGGCTCCGCGTCTCAGTGCCCCTAGGCCTGAGTCCTTCGGGTGCCTAGCAAACAGCTAGGGGCGCCTCAGACCCTTCGGCCCCGCCTCCCAGCCAGCCTATGCTCTACCACTGAATGGAGGACTAGAGGCTGTGGAGAGTTTAGCCAATGAGAAGAGAGGCCCGGAGAGGGCCAAGCGGGAAGGGGTCTGGTTGAGGCGGGAAAGGGAACCAATCAACGAGATTGTCACGCCAGGTTCCTCACACTGCCACTCCCTGAAGCCACTGGTCCTCCAGCCCTGCTGCTGGACCAAGAAGTGGTCTGTGCTTTCGCCAAGCTCCTTTGAGCCTCAAAGCCAGGGATGGCTATTTATCGGCGACAGGTGAAAAGTATGTTTGGGGGGCTTGCAACAAAGGTGTGACCCAAACATCTGGCTAGTGTTTAAATGTTGTAAAAACATTACAGTAAAAGACACACTGCTGTGAACCCCCACACTACCCCACTTCCAACACATTTCCCCTATCCTTATTGCCACTTTCTGAGGCAGCTCAGGAGACCAAGGCAGGTGGATCACAAGTTTAGGCTCAGCCTGGGCAAACTAGCGATTTATCGAGATCCTGTCTCAAAACATATTTCAACAGGGCTGGGGACAGGCTTGATTCCCAGGGCTTCCCCACAATGCTACTGCACTATTCCGGTGAGGAATGACAGTAGCTGAGACCAGCTTACGAGTGACGCCAGTGTGAAGAAGAGATTGTACATTTCTCAGGTACTTGCTATAGTGACGGCTAAGCCACTGGACGAGCGGGCAGCGTAAGACTGTCTTTCGGAAGTGGAAGAGCCGATGGGGGTCCGGTTTAGGGGACCAGATCTATAGTTTTGTTTGGTTTCAGATCCGTAGCTTTGTGAAGTTAAAGAGGTGAAATAGACATCTAAGAGGAAATCCAAACAGGAAGTTGGAATAGTAGTCCGGAGCTCAATGAAGAAAGCTAATATAAGGGGCTGGGGAGATAGTTCAGGGGCACAAGTGACTGTCTGGCAAGTGCAAGGTCCTGAGTTTGATCCTCGGTTCCGGAAAAAAAAAAAAAAAAAAAGCAAGAAATGTAATATATATTAAAAAAGAAAGCTAATGATCAAATTGGGAGTTGTTCCTGGGTGCGACAGGATGGTGTCACCACGGGGGCTACTACAGATACAGCTGTTGAAGAATGGAGCTTTTGAAGGGCATCCCCAGTCACAAGCACACATGGAACACATAACTGAATGGTTCTAGGCACAGCAGAGAAACAGCCAGAAGAAAGAAAAAAAAAGGGGGGCTTTATTTTCTTTGAGGACACGGAGAGACCGAGGGGAAGGATGATGAATTGTCTCTCTCTATTAGACAAAAGGAGGCTGAGGCTTTTATGGCCTTTTTCCAGGAGTGGAGCTTGGAGGAGATGTTCAGATATACGTGAGGGAGCTGCAGGGGGGTCTTCCCTGCGGCAGCGGGAAGGGTGAAAGTCAGTTATGTCCTGGGCTGAGTTGGAGAAGAAAGGGGGAGGTGGTCTTGTTGTTTTAAGGGCATCGGCCATATTACATGACCACCACAATGATTTTAGCAATTCACAGTAGGGTCCAAATCTATCAATTACATCCAAGGAGAGGTGGTTCTCACCCATCCCCTGGGCCGCTTCTTCATTATAGAGCTGGAAAGGGGCGGGGCTGAAGATGTGAGACCACGCCCCCACCCCCGCTGGAAAGAGCTCGGGGTTGGCCCAGGAGCGCTTACCTTCCCAGAAGCTCCCTTGCCCGGAGATCCCCGCGCGCGCGCGCGCGCCCTCCCCGCCTGGTGTCCGCGCGACTTACACTCTGCCCACATTTTATGGGGACGTCATTACTTCCGGCTCAAGGTGCAGTTGCACGTCGGGTCCCAAGGATGACTACTCAGTGGTGTTCTGCTCCCATCCTTCTCGGGTTTACGAGCTAAACCGGATGCCCAGGGGAGCTGCCGAGCCGCGTCACGGCCGCTGGGCGCTGGGTGGCCGCGGCGGGCTGACCTCCACCGAGCGGCCTCTACTCCGAGCGTGGCCCCGAGATCCGTCCTCGCGGAGGTGCACGGCCGGTTTCTGTGGACTCCGTGGAAAGCCCCGCAAGACTCGCGTGCGCGGAGAAGGGCAGACGGAGGCGCGGGTGGTGGGTGCAGCTGGAGGCCGAGAGTTGGTTTCCCGGTCTCCGCAGCCATCGGAAGCCCGGGCGTAAGCTGGCCCGAGGTTCTGGTAGAATAGCTGTGCGACGCCTTGATCCGTGTCTGGAACCGATGCTCGCGAGGCCATGACTCCCGCCAGCCGCTCCCGTCTGAGATCCAAGGTCTGGCCCGCAGGCTCCTGAGGAGCCGGTTCTGTCCACTCGCCCAGGGTGAGCGAGGGAGCAGGCGCGGCGGTGGAGGGGCTCCTGCCGGCCGCGCAGAAACAGCGCCTGGCGACGGCTCGCGGCCCGCGGTGCTCCACCAGGGAAGCCACTGAACACACCTGGACACCGAGAGCCGACTTGAGAGCGGAGTGCGTGTAGACAACTAATAAAGAAGCAGAGATCTATTTCAGCAGAAAGAAGTTACTGGGAGATGGAGCACAGGACAGTTGAAGCCGAACAGTATTGCAGGAAAGAAATCTTAAGAGGCTGAGTGAAATCAGTGTTTTAATTTTTTTGTTTTGTTTTGTTTTGGTCTTTTTGAGATAGGGTTTCAGTATGCAGTTCAGGCTGGTCTCCAATTTTTGTAGCCCAGACTGGTCTCGAACTCATACCAATCCTCCTGCCTTGGCCTTCCAAGCGCTAGGATTACAGGTGTGCGCAACCACGCCTGGCTGAATCATGTTTCAAGTTGTTGAAAATATGGCTATTTTTTCAAGGTGTGCAAAATAGTGCCTCAGAATGCATCTCTTCTCAAGACCTTTTTATTCCGAGTGTGGTAAGTACACCTTTTTGAATGTCCACAAGCCCTGTACTTACTTTGAGGCTTTGTACCTTGTTTTCTTTTGGAATATTTTAACTGATGCAGCACAGTATCTCATTTTTGTTTTGCCTGCTAGTATAGAATTAAGCTGGAGCTTAATTCTATAGAATTAATATAATAATATAATTTAATTCTATAGTATAGAATTAAAAAGGAGCTTAGAAATAAAAAGCCTAATTATTTTATGTGAGTGTACTAATCACTGTGGCAAGTCTATTCGGATTCTAATTTTAGTACGGAGATGAATAGCAAGTGAAAATCTTAACATTTGTAGTGTCATGGCAATCTCACGAAGTGAAGAGAAGGAGCGCTGCTGCTGCTGACCATTCATGCGTCAGGCCTTCGTGCGGTTTCCAGAGCACATGGAGGCCTGAAGAGTTGTGAAAAGAGAAGCAGCCCCCATCCTTTGCAGAGGAAAGCTTCTATTTTCTTTCTCAAATATTTGTTTCTTCGAGTACTTTGAGGAAGCAAGTTGTGATTTCCAGCCGTTATTGAAAACAATGGATAAAGCTGGAAGGGGTGGTGCACACCTGTTATCTCTACTCAGGAAGCTGAGGCAGGAGGATCACAAGTTTGAGGCCATGCAGGGCAACTTTTGTGAGCCCCCACCTCAAAAAGAGCTGAAATGAGTCTTGGTAGTATAGCGTTTGCTTAGCAGGTGCAAAGCCCTGGTTTCAGTCTTGGGTCACACACACACACATGATGATAAATACATGTCATTTATCTGATATATTTTGAAAGCTATCAAAAACTTGTAATTCCTAGACAAGTAAATTTTAGTATTTATAATTCTTTTGAAATTTCATAAACGAGGCTGAAGTCTAAAACAGCTAGTTTTCAGCATGAAGGTATTTGCAAAATGTTTAGAAGTCTTTACTATTCAAGAGTAACAAGGAACCTTACAAATGTGGCACTGTCCTGAAAGAAGACCTTAATTGCCTTTTTTCTTCTATTTATGGTTGTAGTTTTATTTATGTAAATATCCTGGTTCCTAAAATGATGCTGGCAACTGTTGAATTCTTCATACTTTGTATCAGGGTTAAATTGGTGTTGCCTCAAGAAAAGGTGCTTCTTTTCATTGATAATTCCAGAGCTTGAGGAGTTATCATGACATAGTTGAAAGGGTGCTTGCCTGTTAGGGCACACTGATGGAATAGCAGACCTGCAGGCATGTTATAACAAAAGCTAGGAACCAACACATGGTCTGTGAGTCTGTTCATGCGCCCTGTCACATAGCTGGCCTTGACCATCTTGGCCCAGATGCTCCTGTTAACAATATGTATGGTCAAACTGACTGTGTTTCCCTTGTGTTTTAAAAATATGCAGTGATATTGGGGAGATAGCTCAGTGACATAAATGCCAGCCAAGCAAGCACAAAGTCCTGAGTTCATTCAAGGACTTCAAAGCTGTTATGTTTGGGGAAGACTGGCCCAGGCAAGGGCACTTTCAACTCCACCTAGTCTTCTCAGACCCCCTCTTTCCCAGAAAGCTCCTGTACAAACCTGCCTGACAACATGACATAATTCTTGTATTCTACATAACCAATCATGTAATAACGTTTAAACTGAACTTGAATCTTACTTTGAGATGGTGATTTGAACCTCTAGGTTCCCCAGCCCACTAGCATAATAAAAATTGCCTTCTAACTCTTTAGTATAGAGAGTCTTCAGTATATATTCATATTGGTTTTTCTGGGACCAGCAAGATGGCTCAGCAGTCTAAAGCACCTGCTTACTCAAGCTTAGGCAACGACAGGGACCTCAGTTCGACCCCTGGCATCCATGCTGCGCCAGCCCCACACCCAGGGCAGGCTGAACCAGCCATAATAAAATAAATAAAATAATAAAAAGAAAAAGCATTACATTTCCAAGCCCCAAGTGCCCCTTAATTCCTCATCATCCTGAGGAAGAAGCCATACTTGAAGAGGAATGTGGAGTGTCATGCTCCATACGGGGACTTGCTGATGAATGGAGTGCATTTGGTAGGTGAAGGAATGCAGTCCTCTGAATTAATAAGCAGTACGCGTGTGTCAGCCATATTCACAAGCTTTTGTGGGCTCTTCCTACACTTTGTCATTGCAGTATGGTTCTCAGAAGACAAACACAATAAAAACAAACCTGATGGAAACCTTTCTTCTACAGATGTTTGCAAAATGGAAATTGGTCACTATATTTTTTTTCTAATACATGATATTCAGTTGTTTTTCAATAACATTTTATATCATAAACAGTGAACAAAACGTATATTCATTTAGTCCAGAATGATGGTACAGCTCTGGATTAGGATAGTCTGTGTGTGTGTGTGTGTGTGTGTGTGTGTGTGTGCGCGCGTGCGCGCGCATTTGTGTAAAACATCTGAATAAATAGGAAATGATTTTCTTTCTTTTTTTTTTACCTTTTATTTTTCCTTCATTTAATCTTAAGCAAGAGACATGGAGTTCAAAATTAAAAATTTCGGGCCAGTGAGATGTTTCAGTGGTCTAAAGTCCCCCTGTTTGGGAAAGCTTAGGCAAGCAGGGACACATGCTGTGCCAGCCCCACCCCCAGGGCAGGCTGAGCCAGCCATAATATAAATAAATAAATAAATAAATAAATAAATAAATAAAAATTTCTTCTAGCTGGGCATGGTAGTGCACACCTCTAATCGCAGCACTTGGGAGGCTGAGGCAGGAGGATTGATGTGAGTTCAAGACCAGCCTGGGCTACAAAAGTGAGCTCAAGGCCAGCCTGAACTGCATGGCAAGACCCTGTGTCAAAAAGATAAAAAAAAATTTTTTTCTTCTAACCCCTCCCAAGCCTGTACCCAGCTCCCCCAACGCACCCTCCTCCTTCCCCAGGGAAGCAGGAAGCAGGGGTGTGGGCATCTCCAGCTGCTGAGGGGGAAGGCAGGGGCGGTGCCCAGCTCGCTGCTGCTCTCCGAATATAAATACACGTGTCAAGACACCTAGGAAATCCTCCACGCCCGCCACTCAAGCACTCTAGGTTTCTGCTGGCGTTTGGAGGGTGTGGGGGCCGGGCACCAGCTGCTAGGTTTTACTGCACTTGCTCACCTGCACCCCACCAGCCTCCTGCTGCTCATTGTAGAAAAGATGGCACTGCGGGTCCCCCCAGATGGTGGGGGCTCCCTGGATCAGCTTCCCGGTGTTGGGATTCACACACCAGCACTCCCTACGCTGTCCACTCAGAGACATCTTGCCCTGTTTGAGGTTGTACAGGCCTTGCTTGTCACAGTTGGGGATGTGCAAGGAGTAGAGGTGCTCCAGAGGGCCCCTATCATGTGGAAGGCCCATGGTAGAGATACACTCCAGGACCTGATCTAGTTCCTGCTGGCAGGGAGTCCGGGCAGGTGGTGGCCGCAGCTTCTTGGGCTCTTCCAGGCCGAGGTGGTGTTTCCCACCTTTGCCCATCTGCCGGTGCTGCTCGGTGACTTTCTCCCGGAAGACGGCCAGCTCCTTCATGCCTGACCTCAGGGGCTTCCGGCCGGCACTGCCTCCGCCTCCCAGTACGTTCAAGGTCCGGTCCACCTGATTCTCGCCCAGGCTTCCCTCAGAGTGGTCATCACCCTTGTCTGCAACCTGCTCCCGGTTGGCGCCATAATCGGCGTCCTCGAGCTTTTCGCAAGTGCCTTCGCCGTGGACCAGCGCGTGAAGGGGCAACTCGGAGCCGGGCTTGGGGGAGCAGCGCATTCCCGGGGAGCAGCGCATTCCCTGAGCGCAGCGCGGGGTGTAGACGCCGCATGCCTCTCCCTCCAGCCGGGCGCACACGGAACAGCAGCCGCAGCCGGGTTTCCAGACCAGCTTAGCGCAGGGCGCGCGGGCGCCGCGGCTCTCTCGGGACCCGGCTGCGGGCGACGCTACCCTCGGGCTCCCGCAAGCAGCCAAGCGCTCGGCCGTGCAAGGAGGGCAGCGGAACAGCACCTCGGCGCGCACCCGGTGGCCAGCGCCGTCCGCGCCCAGCAGCAGCAGCAGCAGCAGCTGCCGCCGCCGCCGCCGCCGCAGCCGCAGCGACGGCAGGAGCAGCCGCAGCGCAGGGCCGCCCAGTCTCGGCAGCATGTTGGCGGTGGCGGGCAGGTGGCACAACCCAGCTAGAGCGCGAGCCGCCACCTTCTCTTCTTTCTTCTCCACCTTTTTCTTTTGAGACAGGGTCTCACTAAGTTATTAAGTTGCCCAGCCTGGGCTTGAGTTGCATTTCGCCTGCCTCATTCTCACAGACTGCTGTTTCAGCACACTCAGCTTCATTCCAAGTAATTTCAGTCTTCATTATGAGTTCTGTTACACAATAAAATTTCAACTCCATTTTGGATACATGAAATCAACATCTACTTTGGTCAGGTTATAGTACATTAGTAAGAATGCTGGTAATGCAATGTGTCTTTTGGCAATTCAAAGTCTATCTGAGAATATGCATCATGGAATGTAATAATAGATCAAAAGATAATTCACAAATATAAAACTGGTGTCCCTTCCAGTTGAGCCCCTGGCTAAAGTCAGCTCAAATGAAATGGGAGTTTCCTCAAAGGATGACCACAACCATCCTGAGTGGGCCAGGTTGGGATTCACAAAAAGGAAGCATTAATCACCAGGGTAATCAGCTCAAAACTTTTGCCAAGGAATCTACGCATAGAGGGCTGCTGTAATCCTTAAAGAGGACAGTGAGAGAAAATCATACTCTACCAATACACATCTCCTATAGAGCAATAGGCTATGATGCTTCTAGAAAGGCTAGATAAAATTAGCTTGGAATTGGGTCTAAAGATTAAAGGTAGGGGCCAAGGAGATAGCTCTGTGGCACAAGTGCCTGCCTGGGAAGTGCAAGGTCGTGAGTTCGAAAGCCGGTCCTGCCAAAAAGCAAAAACAAAAAAAAAAAAAAAAAAGATTAAAGATAGCTAATTTATCTGACAGTGAAAAATTAGAAGCAGACTGGGCTTGGTGGTGCACGCCTGTAATCCCAGCACTTGGGAGGCTGAGGCAAGAGGATCAGTGTGAGTTTGAGACCAGCCTGGGCTACAAAAGTGAGCTCAAGGCCAGACTGAACTGCATAGTGAGACCTTGCCTCAAAAAGACCAAAATAATAATAATAATAATAATAATAATAATAATAATAATAATAACAGTCTAATGTTCAAGCTGTAGCATGGATATTGCTGTAAGCCAATTTATGCTAAAAATCAAGAACATATGGCACAGCTGAATGATTTCAAAACTGTAGAGTTTGATCAGAAATGAAGCTACAGTAAAGTTGGGGCCTGTAAAACAGAGGAAAATCTGGTTGATGAAAAGATTAGGTCTTAAAAGACTCCAAGTATTTTACAACAGTGTAACAGGAAAAAAAATGGCCTAGGGGCACTTAAAAACAGGCAAGTCCCCACCTTCGGAAAGCTCAAGATTGCAA
The DNA here is from genome assembly GCA_004027915.1 of Capromys pilorides. Classification (NCBI taxonomy): domain Eukaryota; kingdom Metazoa; phylum Chordata; class Mammalia; order Rodentia; family Capromyidae; genus Capromys; species Capromys pilorides. Next base: position 16,818 of record PVKN010005023.1, read on the forward strand.
CAGGCAATGAATTTTTTTTTCTTTTTTCTTTCTTTTTTTTTTGCAGGACTGGGGTTCGAACTCATGACCTTGCACTTGCCAGTCAGGCACTTGTGCCATGGAGCTATCTCCCCAACCCCTCACCTTTTTTTCTTTTGAGATGGCAGTACCAGTGCACTGTGCTCTAGAAGATAGGAAATTAATTCTCCAAGATTCAGTTGATAGTACTCATTTACCTAGGCACTCAAAGACTTTTACAATCATAATTCAAGACTTAGCCACTGCTTAAGCTGATTTTACAGATACAGAATCCATGAGTTGTGGAATCAAAAAGGCTTCTATCCAGAATTCAGAAGGCCTGGGAGGCCTGCTTGCTAGGTAGGCACTACGTCCCTGAGAGGCATACTTGAAACTGAGAAGGAAGGGTTGGGGAGATAGCTCCGTGGCACAAGTGCCTGCCTCACAAGTACAAGGTTGTGAGTTCAAACCTTGGTCCCGCAAAAAAAGAAAAAGAAACTAGGAGAAACCATACATATGAACCATGTGAAGGAAGATATAAAGTGTGAGCCAACCCAAGCCAAGAGAGAAATCATAAGGTCTCCAAACACCAGCAATGCTACAGGGATGGGGCCACTCAAGCCCTTTGGCAAAAGTGGCCTTGGGTGCTGCAGATGTCACTATGAGATTAATGCTTGCCCTGCTGGATTCTGATGCTGTTTGGGTCCCTCTGATTCCATTCCTCCCATTTGGAATGAGAGTTTATCCCATGCCACTGTACGATGGAAGTGTTTGACTTTCATTTTACAAATTCATGCAGCCAAGAATTTGCCTTGTCTCAGACTCTGGACTTATACTCTTCAGCAGTGCTGAAATTATTTGGGTTTTGGCAACTCTTAAAGAGACAACTTAAACACATTTTGTATAAAGAAATACACCTGAGTCTTTTGGGGGCCAGGAACACAATTTATGGTTTAGATAGATGTCCCCCAAAGTCTCCTGTGCCTGTAGTTGGGGCTTTCACTAGGTAAATGGATCCCACAGCTGTAATACTCCTCAGTGGGTTAGTCCACTATTGATAGCTAAATGTGATTTTACAATGTGGAGGCAGTCAGAGGAATGGGTCTCGGGGCACAGCCTGGAAGGGGACATCTCCCTCACTGCATGGGCTCCACTTCTTAGACACCATGTCATGAGCAGCTACTTCTCTGCCATGCTGTCTTCTTGGAGTCACTGGACTATGGACTGAAACTACAGACTGTGACTATTTTCTTTCTTTTTAGTCTTGGAGCTGGGATTTTTTTAAATGTTCTTTGGGCTGATTTTGAATTCCTAAGTTCAAGACATACGTCTACTTCAGCCTCCACATACATGGGATGATAGGCATTCTTGTTTATTAAGGAAGTAGGGCATAGTGCCCAAGTTCAGAACATAGTTCATTGTGCAGAGTAACTTATTGCCTCAGTGGGACACAAGTGCCCATAATACCTAGACACACGGTCTCCCCATGCACACAGACACAATTCCATTAGCTTTTTGAGCCTGAAATACCAGTACTGAGACTTCCATGAGGACACAGTGAACATATCAATAAGGTCTTTGAACACAATGGCCCATAAGATGGACTTCCCTCTTTAGAAGCCTGGGGAGACAGTACTACATATTTGAAGGATGATTAAATATGAGAGATGAGGTTAAAAATTTTTTTATTTGACAACTGACATATACAAACTACTATCTATAAGCTGAAACATATGAACACAAAGAGCCTACAATAAGTTGGTATGAACACTTACCATAAACACTGAGAATAATTTGGAAGGAAATGTAAAAAAAATTTAAAAAGCTGAACTTTTTAGCACCACCGAATTCAACAAATTGAGGTCACATCAAGAAACAATTTAAAAGAATGCAGAAGCATTGAAAAAGAAAGTCCTTAAGAAATCAGGTGATGGTAAAGGTTACAAGGGAACTTAGATTATCATATGGAAAAAAAATTTTCTAGATGGCGAAACAAGAGGTAAGAAGTTATCGAGAGTCTAAACACAGGTGAAGAGAGCAACAGACAAGCAGCAGGACCTTGTCAAACATCTTTGTGTAAATGGTGACCTGGACAAGCTAGGATAGAATATGTCTATTACCTCTGTTATTGAGAAGCAGTCTGACTGTAAAATGCATAACTAAGAAATAAAATAGATATTAAGACAATTAGGGCCAGTGAGATAGCTCAGCGGTCCTAAGTGCCTGCTTAGGCAAGCTTAGGCAACCACAGCGACCACGGTTCGATCCCCGGCACCACGTGCTGCGCCAGCCCCACCCCCAGGGCAGGCTGAGCTGGCCACAAAAAAGAAAAAAAAAAAAAAAAGACAAATACAGGAAAAGAGAAACCTACAAGTAAATGAAACACGTAGTCCTCACTTTCCCAATAGTGGAAGACAACACTAAGTTACTCACACTCTCATACCTTAGTGATCTAGTGGGAAGTAGATGGCAATTGCACAGTGATTAACAGCTCCAAGAGAACAGTAGAATGAGAATCCTTTTAAGAAAAGCTCACCCAAAGGTCACTGTTCTGTCTCTGAAGCCACATCTCAAGGTACTGACTGAGGCAGACCTGAAGGCTTCTCTCCCGTGTGAGTTCTTTGGTGGTGATTAAAAGTGGAGCGCTGACTGAAGGCTTTCCCACACTCAATACATTCATAAGGTTTCTCTCCAGTATGAACTCGCTGGTGCACAATAAGCTGTGAACTGTCACTGAAAACTTTCCCACAATCCTTGCACTTATACAGTTTTTCCCCAGTGTGTGTTCTCTGATGTACCATAAGGCTAGAAATATAACTGAAGACCTTCCCACACTCACTACATTCATAGGGTTTCTCACCAGTGTGAATTCGCTGGTATATAATGAGATGAGAGTTTTGACTAAAGGATTTTCCACATTCATGGCATTTATAGGGCTTTTTACCAGTGTGAAGTCTCTGGTGCCGAACAAGGCATTTACTCAGACCAAATGCCTTGCCACACTCACTACATTCAAACGGTTTTTCTCCTGTATGAATTTGCTCGTGGTCAATGAGTTGGGAGTTCTGACTGAAGGCTTTTCCACATTCACTACATTTGTATGGTTTCTCCCCAGTGTGGAGGCTCTGGTGTCGAATGAGACACTTGCTCCGGCTAAAAGCCTTGCCACATTCTTTACATTCATAAGGCTTCTCCCCAGTGTGGATTCTCTGATGGTCAGTATGGTTTCTATTGGAGCAGAAGGCTTTCCCACACTCACTACACATATAAGGTTTCTTTCCCGTGTGAAGGACCTGACGTCGCCCAAGACTTTTACTCTGAATGAACGTCTCTCCACAATCACTGCACTCATAGGGCTTCTCCCCATTATGGATTCTCTGGTGATCAATGAGCTGAGAGCTATGTGTGAAAGCTTTTGCACAATCATTACACTTATAGGGTCTCTCTCCCTTATGGAGCCACTGGTGCTGGATGAGGTGGGAGCTGTGCCGATAGGTTTTCCCACATTCACTGCATTCATAGGGCTTTTCCCCTGTGTGGCTCCTGAGATGAACAATGAGCTGTGAGGTCTGCCTAAAGAGCTTTCCACACTCATTACACTCATAGGGCTTCTCTCCAGCATGGATTCTTTGGTGGCAAAGGAGGTGTGAATTCCGAATGAACACTTTTCCACATTCAGCACACTGATAGAATTTCTGTCCCTTTGCAATGCCCTGATATTGTGCAGGACTGGTAGCCAGATTTGGGTAAATGCCCACTTCCATATATTCTTTTTTTTAAATTTTTATTTTACTTCTTTGTTTGCTTGTTGTGTTTGTTTCTTTATTTATTTATTTTGTGGCTGGCTCAGCCTGCCCTGGTGGTGGGGCTGGCGCAGCATGTGGTGCCGGAGATCAAACCGCAGTCCCTGCAGTTGCCTGAGCTTTCCTAAGCAGGCGCTTTAGACCACTGAACCATCTCGCCGGCCCCCACTTCCATATATTCTTCACATCTGTCTTTTGAGGAAATTTCATTCTCATTTATAACTTCCAAGAAATCATTTGCCAACCCACTCTCTTTTTTTTCTGAATGCTGCCCTTGCAGCCACTCTGAAATATCTCCATAGACATCGCCAGTTTCAGGTCCAGGAGTCCCCCCAAAAAATCCCCTTGACGACCTCTCAGATGACTCTGATTGTTTAGAAATGGTCTTTGCAGAGAACTTGGAACTTTCCATCTCACCTGCTGCCAAAAGACACAGAAAGCAACTTTTACTCTTTTTTGTCCTGCTGTGGAAACAAAATAATCAAGAGCCCAACATATCTGTAAAAAAGTCACTTTACAGTCAAGAAATAAGATGACACATTGAGAACAGAGTAAATATCTCATTTTTTTCTCTTCAGGGATATGAAAAGGAAGATGACAGATAGAAGAGGGAGAAGGTAGGTAAAAGAGCACGGACAGATGGATACTGATCAGATGGCCTGTTAGGGTACTCAGAAAACCAGAGCCAGATTATAATGCATGATGTACAAGATTCCAGAAGTCATCACACCAGGGTCACCTTGGTAACACGATGAACTCTATATTCCTTTCCAATTGTGAAATTTCAAAAAGATTCAAAATACTTCCAAAAAATTTCAAAGGTTCAAGATTTCAAAATTTCTAAATGATTCTGGGAGAGAGAAAGCCAACCAACACTTCAAATGAAATGCAAAAAAGATAGACACTCCTGGAAGTCTGGCCTGGGTCCTCCTCTGCCCATAACCTCAAGGACTTTCGTGGCTCCTCCTGCTGTCCCAGTTCTCCCTCCCCTCCCAGGTTCCTATCACATAGACATAACTGGACATTTTACTTGGCTCCCCCATTACCCCCTAATTCACTGCCCCAAATGCACATTCCTACCTTTCCTGGCTCCCCATCATCAGTAAATGTTCCTTTCTATCACTCACCAAACCACAGACTCCTCCATCCCTCACTTTCTCACGTGGAACCCTTTTTCCCATGTATGCCAACGAAGGTTCTACTGAACCTCCTGAGGAACTGTTTCTAACACAGTACCCTCTTATGCCCAAATCTTCCAGGCTTCTACTCAAACCCTATATACACAGGGGTCTGGTTTCCCAAAACAGTTCTCCCTCACTCTACCTCAGTGGGGCCCAGTTTGCTTCTCTCCCCTTACTTTCTGTTGCTCTTCCCATGCCTTCATTTCATGCCTTCTAAATCCTCCCCTCCTGTTCACTGTGAAGTGTCTTGTTGTTTCCTCCAGGAAGCGTCCTTCTGCAGCTCAGTCGCTCAGCGCCGCTGGCCTTCCCCAGTGAGCACTCTTCCAGTGCTCACACCACTCACCTGTGTGGGGTCAAATGCCCAGGGCCAGGTGTCCCTCACCTGTATCTCATGCCTCTGTTACCTGGATGACAGTCTCCATGCCATCTCGGTAACAATTTTTTGAAAACAGTGATAATGCACTGTGTGTGGCCCCCAACTGTGTGTTTCCTGTGACTTGTGCTAGACTAAAAGTTTCTAAATACAAACGTGACTAGAGACAAACATGGTCACTAAGGAGTGAGAGTCCAGAGGCTGGAGATGAACAGGTAAAGGAGGGCCAGAGACAGACCGCAAGTCCACCTCAAGCTGGAGCTGGGCTCATGGGTGCCAGAGTGTTTGCTGCGGAGCGGTTGTGCGCCTTCATAATGAGGTGGCTCCGTGTAAGCTCCAGGAACTGCGCCTCCAGGAAGGGGTGAGGTAGGAGGCCACTCTGCTGCATTCAAGGCTGCTGTCTCCTCCCAATGTACTTCCTTTTCCTGTGCTGAGGCTGAAACCTGCACATAAGGAAATATGACTGGGTTCAAAAGAGCATCCTTGAAGATATGGAACTGCAAGCCTCTAAGAAGCCCTCCTCTGGGAAGGAACAGAGAGCAAAGAAAAGGCAGGGTGGCCTTCTGCTGGAACCAGTCACCCTACCAGCAGCATCTTTGGCATCTGTGGTTCCCAAGACTCCAACAGCCAGTTTGTGACCCTGTGTGGCTGAGCCTCTCTATGCCTCCCTCATGGAGACACGGCCTGTTTTATAAGCTTCCTAGAGCTGAAATAAGACGTAAGATTGACAAGAATTTTGTAAACTGGATGATTTCATAGCCCAGCAGGGATCTGGAGACACCAGGTTCTTCGCTTGGCAGCCAACTGGCTGGCTCCTGAGAACACCTTCTATGCCTAGATCCTCGCTCATGTCCTGCACACCACCACTCGCCTAGCTATTCCACAGAGGATCTTCTGAACCTCTGCCAGAAAACAGGCCTGCCTCACGTCGGAAAATGCAACCCTTACTCTGAACTACTATGATGAAGACAACAATATACAATGTATTAATTATTGTAAAAAACTAAAAACTAAAATTAAAAAAAAAAAAAAAAAGGAAAATGCAACACTGACAGTAGTGACACAGTACAACGTAGAATCCAAGGACCACATTCTGAGGCCATAGCTACGAATGTTCAACTGCATGACCCATCCAACAGTGGACTCTCTTGGCTTGGGGCTCGTTTTTTCTTGGGCGGGGGGCTTCTTGGACAAAACAATGAGACTCTTAATGGTGGAACTGTCCCATGTAGTTAAGCTCAGCAAGGTAAGAGCAGCCCTTCCCTTTTCACTGATGTACTCGGAGCACCCTTGCAGCCTGCTAGTGCTGTGGTCTTGCCTAGCTGCTGCCCAGCCCCCAGCATGGGCTCATTTGTTCTTGCACACTCACGTGTGCCAATGGCTTTCACAGTGTCAAATGTATGTTGTTTGGTACTCCCGGAGAAGGATCTTGCCTTGGAACTCCAATCAGTTGGAAATGATTCCTTAGCCCCAGACAGGTAACCATTTATTTAAAAACATACAAATACTGAGCTAACTGACAGGCTGAGAATCAGAGAAAATGCATACACTGCTTTTCTCTGGTAGAGTATAGGGGACAAAGAGGTCCCCTGCTCAGGTTACGAGGGAGTTATTATAAAGCAAGGTGAGGAACAGGCAACCATGGAAGTGGTTTTTTCTGTGTCTACTCAGCATTGAATGCTAAGCCAAGCATTCCTGTGAAACACTTCATGGATATAATGAAAAGTCTGTAAGCACTTTACAGAAGGGAGACTGGCTTGGGGAAAGGACTCTGGGCCCAACTCAGCGGACACAAGGCCTTGCGAGCAGAGCTGAGGGGGCCACGAGGAGGTTTCAGCCATGCGTGGCAGCTTGCGCCCGGGTAGAGTTCCAATGTGGCCCACCCACTGACTCTTGGTGCATCTGACTTGCCTAGCCAGTCCCAAGGCACATCAGCCATTTTCTAGCAGTGAACCTCCTTACACACACACACACTCATATGTGCGTGTATGTGCGCCTGCGTGCATATACTCTTGCTGGTTCTGTTTCTCTGGCCAAACCCTGACAGAGATGATCACAGAACTATTTAGCACTTCCATCCAAGAAGTTAGGTTTTCCCATGTTTCAGACTGCTGGCTTTTCCTGATTTGAGTGACCCCGCCTATAAATGAGAACCCCAGGAAATAGAGAAAACAGAAATTTTAACCATTTGAGTTCCAGGGGGTATTGAAAAAACACTGTCAAAGAATCCCAAACAGCGCAACCACGCTTTCTCTAAATGAGTACGAAAAGACCCAAACAGCATGATAGCGCTTGTTTTATTTTATGTCGAGAAATACCAAACAGTGCGATAGTGCTTTATTTTTCATCGATGAATCGGATAAAACGCTGTTCACCTATCTCGATGAACAAAGATCAGTTAAATATTGGAAAAAGGTAGCCTTTAACATAATCAACCGCATGGTTTTAAATGCATACATAATCTACAAGGAAACAATTAAGAGTAAAGCAATATCTCGGTGTACTTGCGTCAGTAAATCTGAGCGTGCGACTTCGACAATCGGTAATGCACTGTCAGTTGTCCACAATGTTCGAAATGTGCTGGGTTTTCTCAACATAAAATCTCAGCAGCGTGACTGCGCTGCTTGGGACTCAAACGGTTAAAGAGCAAAGAAGGGCCAGCAAGATGGTTCAGTGGTCTAAAGTGCCTGCTTAGGAAAGCTGAGGCAACCACAGGGCCAACGATTCAATTCCCGGCACTGATTCAATTCCCGGCACTGGCACCACATGCTGCGTCAGCCCCACCCCCAGGTCAGGCTGTGCAGGCCAATACAGATAGATAGATAGATAGATAGATAGATAGATAGATAGATAGATAGATAGGCAGGCAGGCAGGCAGGCAGGCAGGCAGGCAGACAGACAGGCAGACAGGCAGACAGAGCAAAAAGTCTCCCACTCAAATTTAAAAAAAAAACCACTAGTTGGATCTGGAGAGCTAGAAAAAGGAATAAATGATAATGAAGTCTAAAAATGGAATCTAAGGGCCGGTGAGATAGCTCAGCAGTCTAAAGCGCCTGCTTAGGAAAGCTTAGGCAACCACAGGGACTGCGGTTTGATCCCCGGCACCACATGCTTCGCCAGCCCTGCCCCAGGGCAGGCTGAGGCCGTAACATGAGTGAGTGAATGAATAAATAAATAAATGATTAAAAAAATAAGTAATGTTAAAAATAAAAATAAAAACGGAATCTAAGAAATCTAAGAGGCACACTTAGGTGTGCAGAATAAGCCCTTCCCATTACACGGAAGTGCCCACCCCACACTCTAACTGTTGTACAGAGCTCTGTGAGCGCTGTGTGGCTTTCACAAAGCAATTCAGACCTTGGTTTGAACTTGCATTTCTTTTATGGCTTAGAGGACACAATTATTTCCCTTTATTCATGAAAAAGGTTTGGGAATTCTAAAGGCAAACCAGCTTAGAGGCTGGGAACCAGAGAATGCCTACTCCTGGGCCAACCCAAGGACTTGAGAACAGCTTCCGGTGTCATTCTAGACACAAGTGCTCACCTCTCCTGGTCCACTGAGGTGTCTCTGGAAATCTTCCACTACAGCCATAGCCTCCTCGCCATTCTCAGGCTGGTGGAGCTGCACCCAGGTTCGGAGCTCCCTGGGCAGGATGCTCAGGAACTGCTCCAGCACCAGCAGTTCTACGATCTGATCCTTGGTGTGGACCTCAGGCATTAGCCACCAGTGGCAGAGCTCCCGGAGCTGGCTCAGCGCTTCCTGAGGCCCAGACATCTCGTGGTAACACAGCTGTCTGAAATGCAAACGGAAGATTTCACAGACAGAAGGGTGGCTCTTCTGGAGACTGAGGCCCTGTCCCCAGGTCTGGCTCTGCAGCTGTTGCTTCACAGACAGCTGTTCCTGCTGCTTGTGGAAGACAGCATTCTGGGCAATGAGGCCTACAGTGCCCCTGCTTTTTGTGGTCATTGTGATCCCAGACAGAATGTTGTTCTAGCCACAGTTGGTCCAATTAAGTTTGTTCTGTAGTTCAAATCAGAAGCTAATTTTCTGGGTTGGAGTAGGAAGTAACTAGAGTGTCGCCTACAGAGACATCAAGAGAAAAATCATAATCCCCAGGGCATTCAACCTGAGACTGATGAAAGAACCTCCAGAGTTAACAATCAATGCTCCAAGTGGGTGTGGTGACACATGCTTGCAATCCCAGCACTGAGGTTGAGTCAAGATCACAAGTTCAAGGCCACTGCTCTCACAAGTATACAGGATTAGAAAGTCAGCAATGGTTTTCAATGTGGGATGTGCAAGACAGCTCAAAAGGGGCAAGCAAAAATAATGACTTGTTATTTAACCCTTATTTAGTTATGTGTTCTATGCATTGAAATCTGTTTGGTAATACATCTTAACTCACACATAAACCTGTGTTGGGAATGCACTCTCCAAACTGTTCTCCTGATAGACACACAATAGAGAAAGTTTGGGACTTGTGTCCTAGAGCCACAGGTAGAAGCTGCACATAGTCTTTCCTGTTTGAACTTTTTCTCTTTCCCCCTTTCTGACAAACTTCCTCATCTGTCAAGACCTAGAACACGATTTTCTCTTGAAGGCTTTCCCAACTGTCCCAAAGGAAGACAGCTGGTAGCTCCCCTTGCTGTATCTCTCACTTTAATCTTGTATTTTAACTCGTTTGTGCATCTCTGACCAACCACTCACGCATTCCACACTGCTGGCTGGCCACCAAAATAAAGAAGGCACACAGCCAGAAAACTCCTAATCCTTTCTGCTCAATTCAACTCCCCTTCCCGTCTTCCTGTCTCTCCAGGCCTAAGAGTGATTTAGCACCCAGTGACCCGACTAGAACCGTTCGTACTGTAGTTGTTTGTAGTTTACCCGGAATTTCTCCACTGTCTGGAAGCACTCAGTGGGCAGGTCTGGCTTCCAGTCACGTCTGTATGTGTGTCACTGGCACACGTCCAGTAAACGCATGAGTGTGGTTCGTTTAGCTGATGTGAAAGTTTGCGGCAACGTTCAATCAGTTTACATACTGTAAAAGGTCAACTGAAAGCCATGGCTTACAGGTAATCAGGCATGTGGGCTGCTTCCAAGTGGCCGTGCATCTAGGATCTCTAAGTAAGCTATTTTGACTTATCTGCGTACTCTATTCTGAGGACCGACTCTATAGGGAGTGCAGGCGGTTTTCCTAATTCCCTGGCAGTTCAGATGCTCAGCAGCGGATCTCCACTTGGGCTTTGCGTTTCCGGCCACACTTCACGTCTGAACTTCCGAGGCCGGGTGACTGCTGACACCAGCCTGGCGCTGCTCACCTGGCCATGCCCGCCGGGCTCTGAGCTGGACCTGCAGGTACCAGGCGCTCCGCCCCGCCCGGCTGTGGGCGCCACGGGACCAGGCGGCGGCTTCCGGCGTCTGGAGACGAAACGCTTTTGGGAAGCCTTGGAGACGCGGGCTTGGGCCCCGCCGCACCTCCCCGAACCCGCGGCCAGCCCACTGCACCCGTCCACACACTTCAAGGATCTGCAGGAGCGGGAACAATGGCCTGGCCGGAAGCGAGGGTGCCCCACTTCCGGTTCGTCTTCCGGCCCCTACAGCATCCTGGAAGCCTAGGTTGCGAAAGTGGGTGCGCGCCCCCTGCGCCGTGAAGCCCCTCCTGGGGCATAGTGCCGTGAACGCCGGTCAGCCAATCTCACACGTGCTCAGGGATTGTGACTGTTCACAATCATTTGGTTAATCTGTCCTAAAACAGCATTGGTGTCCGAGGAGAGGCCCGAAGGGAAGGTCAGGAGCAGATAAAGGAAGTTACAACAGGGGAACGTGCTTTTTTTTTTTTTTTTTTTGGTCTTTTCGCTATGCAGTTCAGGCTGGCCTTGAACTCACCTTTATAGCCCAGGCTGGTCTCGAAGTGGCACCGATCCTCCTGCCTCAGCCTCCCAACTGCTGGGATTACAGGCGTGCGACACCACGCCCAGCACACGGAACGTATTGACAGAGAAAAACAGGCAAATTTATCTTTGATTTCTAACTTGAGGACAGAGTACGGAGAGGTCATCCCAGGAATGCTTCCACCCGGTGGTAGTAGTGGTCCTGTAGTCCATCCACCTTCAGAGGAGCCAGACTGGGACATGTTTTGTTTGCTAGAATTGAGACAGGTTGTGGGTGTTGCAGGCACTGTATTAATATTAATAAATATTTATAGACTAAGGTTAGTGATTAAGGGACTCAGAATAAAATAGCTGTTTGTACTTGTAAAGGACTTTTGACATTACATTGGGTGCAAGAGGAAATGGTTTTAAGACATGGCAATTGGCCAGTGATGGCAAACCTTTTAGAGCTAGCAATGATCCAAACAGCTGGCTGAGCACAATATGCCATAGGTTCACCAGCACTGTGTTAGATTATCCAGTGAGGCATGCACAGCTTAAAAGGGCAAAAGTTAATGTTCTGCTAGGGATTGTCACTCACCTGAAATACAGCTTTAAAGAAACAATGGAAACATAACCATGATTCTCCATATTGTTTCAAGCACCACCCAGGTGGACTTCACCTTGGGGAATGGTTTGCAGGCAGAAGTGGGCCGTAGGGCCAGGGAGACAGCTCTGCAGCATAAGTGCCTGCATGGCAAGCACCAGGGCCTAAATTTGGTCAAAGACAAGCAGGCTGTAAACAACTGCTTGTTGCTGACATAATTGAAGAGGCCGAGGACGCACAACTCTGGGTGTAATGGCCACACGTGTGGCGCAGAGATGAAGAAGGGCCACTTCCTAGTGAATTCAGCACTAGGAATATCATCGTGGCTTAGTAGGGAGATTCTTCACACAGGCCAGGAAAACAGTTTTCTGGGCCGCCCAGGAATCAGCAACATCCAGAAGTGCTCTGGGCTCACCTGGGCCCTCACAGGTGTCCCTCATGTTCATGTACAGGTGAAGATAAAGCTAAAGACCTTGCAAAACCTGCCCCAGAGTCTTCAAAGTCTTAAAAGAGATCTCTCAAAGCAGGTTCCACTGAGTCTAATGGTGACTTTCTAACATCAGAGTTGCTCTTTGTGGGGCCCTGGGGCTTAGCTCAGTTGTTTAAGCACCTGCTCAGACAAACGCAGTCAGGTGTACGGGCCTGGGGTTTGATCCCCAGCTCCACAAGCCTTACCCAACCTGTCCTTAAGGCAGTCTGAGCCAGCCAAAAAAAAATTCCCAAACTTTTAGACTGGGTGTGGTGGCACACGCCTGTAATCTCAGCTCTTGGGAAGCTATAAACAGGTGGATCACTATAAGTCTGATCTAGTAGTGAGACCCTGAACACCGTGTAGACTCTTCTCTAAACTACAAAAAAAAAAAAACAAAAAAAAAACCTTGCTCTTTGCATTTGGAAATCTTATAGAGATACCGTGACAATCTCAGCCTAGCCTGCATCTAATGTTACCACAACATGTAGTTTTTTTGGTCTGCCAAAGCCTTAGGAGCACAGAGTCTTTGAGCAGAAAAATCTCTTTAGGCCAGGCCTCATACAACCACTGTCTTTTTTCCAGGTTTCCCTGACCATGCATTGTCCCGAAGTTATGTTTGCTTAGCATAGTGGACAAAAAGATGGAGTCTGTTGTTAGTTTTGAGAACTATGTCATGCTCCTGTGGTTGGTGTTCATTGTCTGTGTGGACTGGGCCCTGATCAGTAATATGTGTAGACTTTGGAGATGGTTCAGTGTCTAGCACCGCACTCCTCATCTGTACTCCAGTTGGGTTGGGCCTCCATGAACAGCACATGCGTATTCCATGCTGCTTCCCATGTAGGACATTGCCACATCCACATTTGATCTAGATGACCCTAGCAGGCAAGGCATAATTCTGTGTACACTATTGTGACCTGTCTTGGAAACCATCATGGAAGTTTTGTAAGAGAACTACCATATGGGGATTCCAACTTTGTTTCTAAAGCAAAATTCATGTCTTCCGAACTTTGAAGTTCTACTTAAGATGCTGTCTGTTTTTGAAAAACTCAGTCCTTGAGCCGGGCATGGTGGGCCATGCCCATAATCCCACCTCTCAGGAGGCTGAGGCAAGAGGATTGTTCCAAGTGTGAGACCAGCCTGAGCTACAAAATTAAAGGTTTTCGACAGTGTCACAGCAGAGAAACTGGCAGAAGGAAAAAGGGACAGGGGCTTTATTATCTTGGAGGACACAAGAGAATCTGGGGATTCTCTGAGTTGGAACAAAAGGAGGCTGAAGCTTGTATGGCCTTTTGTCAGGGTTGGAGTTTGAGGGAGATGTTTAGATATTACTAAGGAGCTGACTGGGGTCTTCCCTGAGGTGGCAGGAAAAGTAAAAGGAAATTGCACCCTGGGCTGAGTTGAAGAAGTGGGGAGGTAGTCTCTGGGAAGATGAGCTGTTGTTTTAAGGGCTTCAGCCATATTAGATGACCACCATAATAATGCAGCAACTCTTACTAGGGCCAGAACCTATCACAAAGTGAATTCATTTCCATCCTGTACTGCATAACAAGACCCTGTCTCAAAAAGAGAAAAGCAAACGCAGGCGTTATATATGAGAACCAGCCACCAAAAGTAGAAAGGGTTGAAAGATGGGAGAAAGAGGCAGTCACAGTCAGGATTCTACAAAGTATGATTTATTGAGGGACTGATGGAACCATGTCTCTGGTGGCAGCAGGACAAGTAGATTCCTGCACAAGGCAGGAAGAAGGGATCTCTATACTGAGCTAGACAAAGGTGTGTTGCAGTTAATGGAATATATTTTAACTTTCTCAAAAACTATGAACATGGGCCGGCGAGATGGTTCAGTGGTCTAAAGCGCCTGCTTAGGAGGGCTCAGGCAACTGCGGGGACTGCAGTTCGATCCCCGGCACCACATGCTGCGCCAGCGCCACCACCAGGGCAAGCTGAGCCAGCCACAAAATGAATAAATAAAGAAACAAACACAACAAGCAAACAAATAAATAAATAAATAAAATTAAAAAAAAAACAAACAAACTATGAACATGTCCAATGTCAGTTAAAAAACCATCATCAGTGGTTGGTACAAAATGTTCATGTGACTGTCTTAGTGACTTTGGCTACTAAAGTCCCTGATAGGGGACCTGGGCTATGTGCCAGGATTACTTGTTGGGCAGAATATCAATTATGGCCAGGCTGGTGGTAGTCAAGTCCAGCTTTATCTCCTGCCAGGCAGTGCTCCTGGCTTAACCTTCAAAGTAACTGGAGGGGCCGGCAAGATGGTTCAGTGGTGTAAAGCACCTGCTTAGGCAAGCTTAAGCAACCTCAAGGACTGAGGTTCAATCCCTGGTACCACATGCTGTACCAACCCCACCCCTTGGGCAGGTTGAGCCGGCCATAATAAAACATAAAAAAAAAAAAAAAAAAGTAACTGGAACTACAAACACCCATCATCACCGTAACCTGCTACACACTTTCAATGCCACTGTCACAAAGTAAAAACTGCAGATGTTTCCTGCTCTCATATTTTAATGCTCCTCATTCCTTTTACTCTATCCCCACATTTGGATTATTATCCTAACATCATTAGTGTGTGAAGGCCTGTTGAATTTGCCCCATATTGTGTTTTGTTTTTTTCTGGTACTGGGCATCAAATTCAAGACCTTGCACTTGTGACTGAGCCATATCCCTGGTCCTTGCTCCATATATCAACAACCACCACCAGAACCTATACCATGTCTCGGTCATTCTGTGTCATCATTATCCCCTCATCTGTGCTAAAGACTTTGACTATA
>PVKN010005024.1:0-31914 GCA_004027915.1 Capromys pilorides
CCAACATTACAAGATTTTTACGTACACACAGCCGCCCTTTGTTTCGATGGTGAGTCTATCAGCTCATCCGTCTGCAGGGTGCCTTGCAGGTCTCCATAATTCAGCCCACACTGAAGTTCCTTAAATTTCCTAGGTTCACTTTTTCATTTGAAAAAATGGGGGCAATTAATAATCAAGCCCACCACATTCTCCAAGGTAGGTCCGCTGGAGAAGAACAGAGTCATCTAGTCCTGAGCTGAACTTGGAGACCCACCATGAGATCTACGTTCTCCAAATACTGGCTCCTCTTTTCATTGTTGATCAGTATTTGTTGATTCCTTCATTCTGCAAACACACTGAATTTTCTTTGTATAACAGCACTGCCAATTTCTAAGAATTCAAAAGAGAAATGAAAATGAGCCATATGCCACCTTTTATTATGTGGCTTGACCTAGTTTAGATAGGAAGACAAAGAGAAAAATAGTTTCAGTTCTGTTTGATCCTGGTAGCAACGCTTCATGGTGTAAGGGAGATGGAGTTAGGAGTATGTCTTATATACCTCTGCGGCTTACAAAAGTCCTTCCACATTTTGGTACTCAAAGTGCACTAGATAAAAAGGTAATCAACAATATTGTTTCTGCTACCTTTTGAAGTAGGATAGCTGCTACTGTCTTTGTGTCATTTCTGTTCTACAAGTCTCGATCTAGGCTCCAGCCTTACTCCTGCCCTTCCTGCCTGATGGCCTCTGCCTGCACACTTCCTAAGCTCTGTGTGTAGCATACTTGCACTCACTCTTTGAACATTAGATAAGAAGCCAGGACCACTGTGAAGCCTTCCTACACCCCTTAGGAGAATGGAGTTTCACTGTCACTGTTTCCGTCACATTGTATGCTTGTCTTCATTTAATTCAGATGCTGCTGTTCATAGGACTTGTTGGCTTATCTTGTCTCCAGAAGTGAGATGCTTAAGTGCAGGGCCCAAATATTTGAGTTGTAGACTTTCACAGGTGTACTCTACAAGACTCATATTGTTGGGTTTAGGGAGAAATCTGACTTGTGAATCTTCTGGAATAGAATTCATTCTTCAGTTGAGCACTTACTGTACTCAGCTACCATGTGGAAGGCAAAAGGGTCAAGTGCTGTTCAACCCAGGAAGTTTGCATGCTGTTTCCAAAAGAAAGGGACATGAGTTCAGGGTGGGCCTGAAAGATGGTAACCACTCAGAATGATCCCTTACACGAGTGACTCTTGGACAACAGAGGGGAGCCCCTAAACGAATCCTGACGCTCCCTGTGTCTGTGTCCCTGGGGCCACACACAGCCCATCAACACACGACCTCTGTTAACTCTGTTTTGCAATCTGGTCTAGACCTGGTTTCATGGGCAGCCTTCAGTCTTCTCTGCCCCCGAAGAGACAGACTCTCCCTTGCACACTTCAATGCCAGACTTTCCCTCAGCTACTCTTTTACCAGACAGTGGAAAGCCCGATGTAATCGCTGTGACCCCGCACCGTGACCGATTTTCTTGTTTGATAAATAAGTTTAGCAGGGACCCTGAGAGCCATTAAGATGCCCCAGAACAGTCATCCTGGGTGGGCAGACACAACTGAAGTGCCTTTATCCTACAGCCCTTTAATAGGACAAATTTATGGCTGTGTCTTTTACCCTTTCCTAGTTTGTATAGATTTCTGAAGCCTCATTCTCCATTAAGAGCAAGTTTACACAAGAGGCTCTAAGCAAAGCAAATGCAAGTCAGACATTTCTGGATGGAGCCCAAAGCCCCTGATAATTCACAGGTGAAAAGGATTAATTTCATTACCATACTACTGACACACCCCTTTCAAAATGGCTTAACGCTACTGTTTAGTAAACGTTATTCATCTCTCGCTTCTAGTACCAGCCTCATTTGCATATTCATCAGGAGTATGCACACAGCCTTCAACCTGGACCTGGACGGGCTGTTCTTTCCTCCATGCCTTAATCTTTTTGTGAATGCTGCTATTTTCACCCTCAGCTGGAGCCATAGTCGTCTCAAGGTCAGCAAGGTCATCTCCCCGGGAGCCTCCCCAACCTGGAACAAGCCATGTGCTGCTACTTTTCCTCCCCTCCCTGCCCCCACCCCCTGCTGTGCAGCTTCATTGTGTACAAGCCAGGTGTGCACACAGAATGCATGCGTGCGATGCGTGTAAGCAGGAAGCAAGTGAGCTCTGGAAGTGGGAACAATGGAGCTGATCTAGGTCTAGGCTGCAAAGCTTAGGTTGGCATCAGTTTATCCCAAGCCTGGACATTTCATTTGTGACTTGCAAACAGCCTGTCTTGGGCTGTTGTTTTGACCTCATAATATTATGTAGTAGAAAACACCGTGCTAACTGTGAAGGTACATGAAAAAGTAAAGGGAGGGGTTTGTAATTTCTTTCCTGTCTGCTTTAAAAGACAAACAGGATGGGAGGCTCTTCCCCATGCTGTCCTCAAAGACTGAGGGGGAGAGACAGACTGACACATACATGGACAGCTGCTGCTCTAGGGATCCCATCTGAGACCTCAGACATCATGTGACAGCAGCCGTGAGCCTTTCCTAGTGTACTCCTTCCGAATCATTAGCCCACTCTATTAGTGACACGATACCCAACACTCACAACCTAAAGGAGGAGAGGAGCTTTATTTTGGCTCACAATTTCAGCCCATTGTCAGCTGGTTCCAGGGCAGGAAGGCCATAGCAAAGGGTGTAGCAGAGGAATGCTGCTCCCATCATGGACTCCAGGACAGGAAATGGAAGGGAGGCGGTGAAGAGGAAGCTCTACCCTCTTAGATTTGACCACATTCAATGCCAGCAGTGCACCTACATCTGAGCTCACCTATAGAGGAATCCCACTGACAAGTGTAGCACCTCCATAATCTTGTCACCCTCCATAAGCCCCAGCTTTGAATACACGAGCCTTTTGGGGATCAAGACACCATGGTCATCTCAGAAAGTAATGATAAATTGTCTTAATCCACTACCTTCAGGGTAGTTTGTGATGCTTCCATAGATTGCTGGAATTGTGGCAACCGCCCTATGTGGTTTCCTGGAGCAGCCCTGGCTAGAGACTCCACGTGAGGAGGTACATCTTCTCCTCCCAAAGCGAGAAATGGACTCGATCCTGAAAGAAAGTGCTCTTCCAGAACTCCTGCTTCTTTTAACCTGTGGTAATCTGCTTCACATCTGTAATGTTGCTGAGATTTCTATGAGCTATGTAACTGATTTGGTGTCTTTCCTTTGGTACTTGTCATGTAGATGAGGACGCTTACTTGGAATGTCCTGTTTATTGCATCCTTGGAGATTTGACAAACTTTTCCAAGCAACATGTTCATTACCTAATGAAATAAATAATAAAATAATCACTGATGAGAATTGCCAGAAGACTCTAAAGCAAGCTAATGGGATAGAGCTTGTGAGATGTGGTGAATGCTGTGCTTTAGACAGAGTGGTCCAGGAATACTTCATGGGTGAGAGATGATATTGGAGGTAGACCTGAAAGATGGGAGTGAGCCATGCTCTGCAGACTGAAACAGCTTTTCTTTCTGCTGACCTCCAGCTGTCCCTTAAAGGCCTAGTACAGCATCCCTCACAACTGACCTGCTCCCAGATGTATTCATTTCTGTTCCTACCTCTCCCCTAGACTGTGCATAACTGGAGGGGAGGAATCATACTGCTCATCTCCATGTTTTCCTGTGGTCTAGAGTGGCACTACATACAGCAGGTACTCAGTAAATGGTGTTACATAGTGGATCTCAGGCCTCTTTACAAAACCATTTACCCAGAGGCTATGTGAAGGGTTTTGCCCTTCCAGAACAGATAACTACACAAGAAGGGAAAGAAGGCATGATCCATTCTTTATGGCAGTGTTTTAATTAAGGGTTGGCTTCAGAGAGATGCTCCAGTCCCTATTTCAAGTAGAAAAGCCTTATTGATGCTTTTTAAAGATAATCTTAGTGCAAACTCCACTTCTTACCATGGCCAGTGTTTTCATGAGAATCCATCGCAATGTGAATAAAGCTGATAGGTTTCCTAGGACTTATGGGTAATAGAATTCAGTTACTCTTTTATTTCCTTATGACACTTCTGCAATTATCTGTTTCCTCAGCCATAATGTTAAGTCACAGCAGTTTTCCTGATTGCTTCTTTCTTCATTTAGTATCATTGAACACTGGGTGCCTTTTTCCCTAAATACCTGTAATTGGGTCTTCAAAGCAACATCTTGATTGACAGCTCTGGGTGCTCTACTCATGACGTACTGTCTTATCTACAGATCGTCAGTGAGACAAACATGGTAGCCCAGTTTTCTTGATGACATATGGATGAGTTATTAAACCAGTTCAGTGGGTCATAATCAGGACTTTTATTTAAATTACAATGAGTAACAAAAACCTCTCATCACATGTATCAAATTAAAACTATATTTTTTTTGAGTCTTGTGTTTAGTTGTGTGTATGTTCACATTGGGGTACAGTTCAAGTTTTTAAAATTAGGTTATAGCTATTTCTTCAGTTATATCCCTTACTAGTCTCCTTTTATTTCTTTAGGTCATCTTCAGTTTTCCTGTGTAACCACTGTTTTTCCTTATAGGTCCAAAATAACTTTAAAGGCTAAAGTGAATTTATTACTTTGTGTTCAATTTTGTTATTTTTTCCTACTTTTCTATTTTAAGAATTATTACCTAGTCACGTTAGCCACATGTCATAAAATCATTTTTATTTGTATGTGTCTATAGTACATGTATATCTTTTTATACATACAACAAATTTTTAAATTGGCATAGCCAAAAGTTATCTCTTTTTAGAGACAAAACCTTGCCTTTAGGTGATCATCCATCATCTGTTAGAACATCTTCTCAATTTGGGCTCAGGCCTGACCAGTTCATGCATAGAGCACCCTAAACCCTCACTTGTGTAAAGATCTTCATTGTGCCACACGGGCCTATTTCCTCTTCCTCAAGCGATCTCATAAACATTAAAGGAGAAACAAACAAAATGGGATAAGCAATGCGGGAGGGCAAGGCACCAGCCGAGAAGAGTGGGAGCCTGGGAGGCAGGTGAATCCTAAGTCTCGATGGAAGAGTCCATTTACCACAGAGGGACTGGACTCTGCCGACGAGTGTGTATATCCACAACCAATGCACAAACACACACACATCTGTGATATAGATACTATATATGAAGTAGAATATGCATGCATTAAAATTTAACTTCTCTACTTAAACTTCTTCATCTGAAAAGTAAGGTCACCTCCAACTCTGACAGTCTGTGATTTTTTCTCTTATATATGCAAATTTATATCTGTTCTGTGGTCATTAAACCAACCTGCTGAACAGATATTTTTAAAAAGAGAGAAATATATTGCCCCATTGGGCTTAGGCTTTATCGCTGGGAAAATCTTGAAGCAATTTTCAGAAGAGTTTGTGAATCATCTTGCCTGATATCTTGGTAGGGCATGGGTGCAAGATGCACACAGGATAGATCTGAGTTGGTCTCCATTTTTGTTAACAATACTGCATTAGTTATCTTCACCTTGGTGGGATACACTATGCAATTCTCACGAGTGAAAAGTGGTAAGGTATGTTTTAATTCATGGTTTGTAGAGGCTTCAGTCAATAATTAGTGGATTTCAGTGCAGGGTGGCCTGGTAGAACGGCATGAAAGAGGAGACACACTCCATGGCAGGGCAGACAGGAAGCAGTGAGCAGCCAGCTGCCTCTCATCCCACCCAGCCGACTAGCCTGTTGGATGGGGCCACCCTCCCCTAGGGTGGGCCTTCTCTGCATCCACACCCAGGATTTCACTAGTCCAATCAGGAAGCTAATTTAGTTATTACACCCTCTTGAGCCCATATTCACATACCCTAAATCCAGCTTACTACCTGAAGCCCATCTGATGAGCACATGGGGCTTTGGGGTATAGCTAGATACAAAATACAACAAATATTAAATGAATTATTACTTATGAATGCAATGATATACTGGATGTTCAGACAAATACACATTATGGTTGTGTTTAGTATTCAAACTGTTTAAGTGAATGCTATTATCCCTATTCTGCAGATGGGAAAACTGAGCTTGAGCGAGGCTAATCAACTTCTCAGTCTCACAGCATTAATCATGCTCCAAATCAAGGATCCTATGTCAAGTCAGCTGGATTTCAAAACAAGTGATTCTAACCTCTACCATCTACTGGGTTTTCTCAGTTTCTTGTGTGTCAAACACAGGACATTTGTGACTTACTACATTCAAGTTATTCTGAAGACAGGGGCTATTGGACTCTAGCAACTTTGATACAATTATAGGTCTCATATTCAAGTAATAAATATAAGCAGTAAGTTGAATGCCTTTAGGAAGGCCTCGAGCCCTCCAAGTCAGCCAGGCCCCAAACCTCTGCAACCTTACGTCAAGCCTGTTTATACCTCTCATTCTCTGCGTAGGCCCTATAGTTATTTGCATTTGTAATCCCTGGACTAGAGGCTGGAAGCGGCCATGAAATAATGAATGCACTCTAACAAGGTGGAGACACAATTCCGTATACAATAGTTCGTACTTTTCCCTTTTCTTGCTGTTGGCAACAGAAAGTGATCCTGGTACTCTTGTGTGAAAATTTAGGATAGACACTATGTTTTCAGTGAAGATTAAATAAAGCAATATGAAATCATGTTGACAATTCTAAAGGCAAAAGGAATGTAACATTAATTTAACAAACTGTGTATTTTTGCAAAACTAAAATATTATATAAAAAACCATAACTGAGCTTCCTCATGAGCCGCATGGTGACCTGAATTCTGTACTTACAGCGATTCACTTGAACTCCATGGAAAGACGCTGTTCTTGGTCTCACTGTACAAAAGAGGAAACACAGGTACAGATCTCTTCAATGGCTCAGCCAGTGTCCCTCAGTCAAGACTTTCGTGACCCCAGGTGACATGTCTCCAGAACCCAGGTTCTTAAACTTGAGCTGCGCTGACTTTCACATAACCTCATTCGCTAGTCATTTGCTTTTCACAGACTATTAAGAATTAGATCTGCTACTCCCAGAGTATCAGCCTCATCTCAGAGCTGGGAAAGCAGAGGCTCAGGGAGGATGCACAGTGGCCCAAGGCTGCACATTAGTAAAGATCTGAGGACAGAGCAAGACTCATATCAGCATCTTTCCACAGGGGCTCACAGCACTTGTGGAAACCCACCTTCCCTTTGCACTGTGACCTCCTGGACCCCAGATTCTCACCCAATAGCCCCCAAGCTTCACCTGCACCTGGACTGGCACCAGGGCACATTAGCACTGTGCCAGTGAGAGTGCTGCTCAGCTCTCTGGGCTCCTCTGCACATCTGTCCAGGTTTCTGGCTTCCTAGAATCAAGTGCGTGGGATGCATATTAGACTCCTCAGTCCCACAGGTAAAAGCAAGGACCACAAGTTTCCCATCTTCCCTGTGGCTGTTCCAACCTGAAGAGGTGCATTTTGGGAGGGTCTCCCAGGAGGCTCATTCCTCTACCACCTTCCAGACCCACAGTACGAACACTTCTTTAAGACAGAAAAACAGGGGCCAGCGAGATAGCTCAGCAATAGAAAGTGCCTGCTTATATAAGTGCAAGGACTGTGGTTTGATCCCAGGTACCACATGCTCTACCAGTGCCACCCCCCACTCCAAAAAAAAAAAAAGGGAGAATAACAGCAGAAGACCAATTATGTGAACAAACCTGCACATTCACTATTACAGTAAAAGAAGTGTTTTTCAGCCAGGAAATTATGAATTATGATGACATTTGGTTTTTTTTTTTTGGTACTGGTAATCGAACTCACAACCTGGCACTTGCCAGGCAGGTGCTGTGCCAGGAAGCTCTATCCCTGGCTCCCTATGATGGCATTCATGAGTGTAGTTTGTTCATCTCCCTAGAATTGCAGGCCGCCTACCTCCTAGCACTATTCAGACTCCTAATCAACTGGCCTCTCAGGTCCGTCTTTCTCTCCTGGCCTCCACAGCCCGTCTGCAGGTGCGCTGGGAAGGTCCACTCTTCCCCGCAATCTCTACACTGACCACTGTTTTCCACCTACACTGATAGCTCCACCTCCACCACCTGCCCTGGGACAGTGGCATCCCCTAGCAGGCCCTGCCCCTTCTCCCGCCCCTCCCGCTCCCCAACATAGCCAGTGCTCAGTGTCCAGGTTGCTTTCTGGAGTATTAACGAGCTCATAGTGCCCCTCTGCTGTGCATCCCCTAAAGTCTCCTCAGCATGTGTGGAACAGCGGCCCACTTGCACACCTAAATTCGTGCCTCCGCCTCTGGGCGAACTTAGTCCCTTGGGTGTCTTCGCAGTCATGCCTGAACGTCTCCACACCTACCCTTGCTGCTAGCTTCACAGCTTCCCGCCCCACCTGCAGGAATTCCCAGCATTCATTTTCTTGTTCTAATCAGCCACAAATGTCACTTGCCTAGACTAACTCCTAACGAAAACAGCTGCTCCTGTCATGCTCTGTGCCTCTGCCCTGCACTTCATGTATCACTGCCTGCCACGTCCTCTGTGTGTGTGTGTGTGTGCGCGTATGTGCGCACACATACGTGCACATGTATGTGTGAGCGCAATTATTGATTTAGTCCTTTGCTTTCCCTAGGTTTGGCTGAGGGTCCCAAAACCCATGTTTGGTCCTAATCCCCACAAGTTGTGAGCACATGATCTTATATGGTCTAAAAAAAAGCCCATATTGTTCTTTGAAGATGTGGTTCAATCAAGGTGCTTGAACATGAAGTTATTTTAGGTTAACTGGCTGCACCCAGTGTAAGCAGAGGGTCTTTATAAGAAGGCAGGAAGAGCAGAGTGAAAAGGGCTGTAAAGATTGTTTTTGTATTTTAGGGAAGTTCTATAGGGTGTTCAGTGTCTCACTACTAGATCAGACTTGTGATCTGCCTGTTTATAGCCTCCCAAGAGCTGCGATTACAGGTGTGGGCCACCACGCCCAGTCTCAGTTGCTGCCTCAGCCCACCCTGGGAGTGTGGCTAGCACAGCAGGCCTGGGGATCGAGCCCCTGGGCCCTGCACCTGCTTGTAGGTGCTTTAATCTGCTGAGCTATTTGGCTGATCCTAAAAAGGGGTGTGAAGATTGAAGCAGAGTCCAAGAAATGAGGAGATCCTATACTGCTGGCTTCAAAGAACGTGGAAGAGGCCATGGACCTGGGAGTGCAAGTTTATGGATTCCTAGAACCTGGGAAGCAGGGACATGCATTCTGGAGCCTCAGAAAGGAAGGCAGAGTAGCGAACACTTTAATTTTACCCCAGGGTAACAGACTTCAGATTTCTTCTTTCTGAACTTTAAGGTATAAGTGCATGTTGTTTAAGCCACTAAGTTTGTGGCACTTTGTTTCAGGGGTCATAGTGCACAAGGGCTGTACACAGTTGCTGCCACATGCCTATGGCCCTGCAGGCCTGACCTGCACCTGCCAACTGACCTCCAGGGTTCTAAAGGAGGTAGCATTGAGCCTGTCATTTAAAGTGACCTGGAGGAGTCCTCAGTGCCAGAGATAAGCATGGCTCAAATGCACAGCCTTTCTAAAAGAACACTAGAGTGTATGCAGTATGGACAGAACAGGGAGGTTCTGTGTTTTCCCATCTGACTTGAAGTTCTCTGACAGGGAGCTCAGGGCAGAGGGGCCTAGCAGAGACGGAGACTATGCCCAGCGCTGTGGGCATGCACCACTCACTCTCTTTCACCACTGCTTCTCGCTGGAAGGATGCAGTTTAGGAGATTCTGAGAGCCTGGGGGTGGGGGTGAGTAAGTCAGGAAGGCCTTGAACCTCAGATGCAGCTTTGGCCAGGACCCTGGTTGGCTCCTCAGGTGCCTCCAGGAGCAGAAGCTGCTCTACATAGTGAGGCAGGGCTTCTGCCTACTACAGGTCAGCTGGTACCAGAGAGGCAACCAGTGTGTGTGTGTGTGTGTGTGTGTGTGTGTGTGTGTGTGTGTGTGCACACCACTGTTAAACATGTTCTGTGTCTACACGAGGATGGCGACCTCCTCCTCTGAACCTTCCTGAAGCTCTTCTCGCCTAAAATAAATACAAAGAGGAGTCTAAAGTAAATCTGCCAGGGAGTTGGGAAAGTTGAATTTGTTCTCAGCCAATGCTAGGAGTTGTAACTTGAAGGTGAATGAGTCCCTGGTGTGAGAGGCATGGAACTATTCATCCGAGCTTGCTGGGGCAGGAAGCCCTGCTCACAGGTGGCCTTGGTGTCTGATGCAGGTGGGTGCTTCTTAGCTCCCTGGTCTCAGCTAAATCGCCCTACATCTCTGATCTTAAGCATAGGATGGTTGTGTTGACTGCTCAGGTGGCTGTGAAGTTTAAAAATAGGCACATTAGTAATTCTGAATTTGAGGTCACAAACCCAGATTTCCACAGAGCCCTGGGGAGAGTACGAGGAAAGGTGCTGGCCAGGTGGGACTGGTAATGAATTGGCAAGCATCTGGAGGGCAGCTGCTGCTGAGCTCTGTCCAGCTGGAAGTGGCCATGTGGAAACCAGGGCCTGGCACGCCAGAGGGTCTCATTTTCCAAGAAATGCCAGGCTGAGTTTTTTGAGGTGTGAACTCTCTTAAGCTGTAGATGTTGACAGCAAATTCAAGATGAAAAACAAAGCAAAATAAAACAACACTGCCGATGAGGTCAAACAGAACACCCACAAATAGAATCTGGCCAAGGTAATGTGGTGAATGGCTTGCACCTGGAATAAGTAGACACTATTGCTGGGACTCAGGGAAAGCTTTTAGAAATGGAAACATTCACTATTCTAAGGAAAGGTTTCCCACTTGCAGCGCCATTTCACAATAACACTGCCGCTTTCTCAGACAAGAGCACAATGCGATATTTAAACATGTGTGTCCGAACTAGTTCACTTTAGGAGTGTGACCTCAAGGAAAAAATGAGAAGAAAAGGAGAAAAGGGAAACAAAGCTTTGTAAATAAGGGGGGGGGGGGGAGCGAGGGGTTGGAGAAAGAAGAGGAGAACCGAGGAAAAGAGGAACTAAGACTCAGCATGGAGGGTGACTGTGAGCACGGCACGTGCCTAAATTGTATCATAAACTCAATTATACAAGAGCAATACTTGTCTGTGGCGCTGCTGTTATTCCCTGGTGGTGACTAAAGCTGTGTTAAGAGAAATGAGTTGAGTTCCCGCTCCAACACAAGCTACAATTACTCTATTAAGAATTTGTAGAGTAAGGCCCTCCCTGCTTCTTTTGTGATGCAGTCTTTTTTCTCTCTGAGATGGTCCTGACAGTGGGTGATGGGTTTAGTTTATTTGATGTTTATGTCCTCATGTGGAAGACTCAATTGGCAAGACTGCATTGGACTCTCTTGCCTTTTAGTTTTATAGCTTTTTAACATGCTAGGGGAGCAATTGCTGGCCTGGGTTCTTTATACTAATGTGGATTTTGTCAATTGATTTATGTCCATATGAGGAACAGGAAAAGGTGATATTTCATTATCTGTTTTTTTCTTTTTCAGTAAGAGAATATTTCTCCATAGCCTTGGATGCTAAGGGTAAACACTGCATTTCATAGCTGCATTGTGAGCCTAGGACCAAGCTGTGGTTGATGGAAGGCGCAGTGTACTGAGATGGTTCATTGACATTTTCCAATGTTCCACTTGTTCCTTGTTCCTCCCTCTGTGCCTCCTGCCCTTTGACTGTGGCAGCTGGAGCCAACCTGGTTGGCAGAGGAGGAGGCTGAGCCTGGGTCACAAGAGTGTTCACAGAGTAGCGCTGCCAGCTCAGCCTTGTATTGTTGACTTCAGGCTTATCTGTTACAGAGAAGTAGATTTCTGCCCAATTTAAGCTATTTAATTGTGGCTGTCCGTGACTTATGGCCATAACGAATCCTCGCTGAGAGAGAGGAGAAGTGCCTCTAACTGGGTGCCATCATTTCTACTGAATCCTTCTGCAGGATCAATTTTCCATGCTAAAAAAAAAGTGAGTGAAAATGGAACCAGAGAAAAATGGCCCCTGAGGATAGCTTTGGGTTTAAGAGTCACTGCCAAGAAATTTCAGGGACACTGTAGGTACAAACAGCAGGTCTTCATGGCTGAAAAGTGTCTCAGGGTGTAAGAGGTCTACATGGAGGAAGATTTGAGTATCTCAGGAGACTGATGGCTTCAGCGTTTCTCAGCACCCATGAGCTGGGACGGTGCACCATGCACCCTCAAGCTATCTCAGTGACACACTACAGTCCTCGGTGGCCTTCGAGGGCACTGTAGGAGTGGGACAGCACCCTACACAGCCACAGGTGGCTCCCAGTGGGATTCCATGATATCCACAGAGCCCTTGTAAGGGTATCTTCAGGCAGACGCCCTGCTCTTCTTTACCTCCCTGCTTGGTCAGTGTTCTCCTATGTACCCCTCCTTTGTTCTTGTGATCCGGACTTCCTAGACACTAACATCCCCTCTGCCCCTCTTTTCCATCACTGGCTGCTCATTTGCTGATTGTTGAGGGGATCTCCTTCTCCACTACAACTCTGTTTCACACTCCAGGCCTTAGCAGGAGTTTTGCTCCTCAAAAAAGTCTCCCTTGACCTGGAAAATGCATCTTTCTGATAGCACTTGGCACCATCTAAAATTATTCTTTAATATTTCTTGTATATTGACTGTCTTTCTTATGCTGAGAATAAGGGCGGGGACCTTATCACACTTATTTAGCTGGTGTTTTCACTGTGGTTGGCATACAGAAAACACTGAATAGGCAGCTGAGTGAATGGCTCCTTAATGGGGTGCAGTTACAGGCACTCCCTGGACTGTTACAAAAAGTCCTTGTGTCCCGCAAGTCCTATCCATACTTGTAGATCTGTAATGATGAGGTGTAGGCAGAACTGATAATCTATGGTACTCTCGTCACTGGCCATCACTACTTTGAGATCACAAATCCTTCCAGGTTGTTTCTAAAGGGGCCACACTTGCCTTACAGGGGGCCAGTGCTGGGTTTCTTATTCTACTTGTGATGGCATTGTTCTACCTGGGCAAGTATAATAAAGAGATAAAGCAGGCCATCCTCACAGAGCCCAGCAGGAGAAGCCTGAGCAGGAACACAGACGACAGAGCTGCCCACATACGGAGCAGTGCAAGTGGCAACAGGGCACCAGCTGTACTTGGGGTAAGGCATATGGGAGCAGTAACCTGGGGCCTGGGTTGAACTGTGGGGAATTTGATTTAAGTCCTTCTCTCTGGGCATGAGATCTTTCACCTGTAAAATGAGCTGCTACATTTAAGTGTGATAATTAACTAATGAACTAACTCGTGGCCGTTATTCTTTTATTCTACATCAGGAAGGGACTGTGCATGTGTGTCCACTTCCTGTCTGCTGTGAGTCCTGGTTGCTCATGGCTCGCAGCACCGCTTTCTCCTCACACCCCTCCTCAGCCAGGGGCTGCGCCCTGGCTATAGCCAGTGAGTGGCCACCTATGCACCACCCTTCAGCTCCTGGTTCCAGCTCCTGTCCAGTAGACCAGAATGATTCTATGGATGCTCACTCTTGCTTGGCTGTCCTCCCCTGCTTCAGGTCTCTGTGGTCTCCATCCTTGGCCAGGTGCCCTCCCCATAAAAAGCTTCTGTAAGAATCATTGTCTCAAGCTCAATGTCCAAAGGTCCAATCTAAAGTAGAGCCTTGACATGGATCACTAAGTTGATCACAATATCCTGCCCTGTAAGCTCAGACACAGTCTTAAAAGTGTCACTACTATAATTCCAGTCCTTCGGCATTGACACTGGGGAGAAAACTTATTTGCTGTCCCTGAGCTAGAGTCTCTAAGGCCACTTTCTTTGCTAATATTCTAGCAAATATTTTTCAGGTTCCTTTCCCTTGTGATGTTACTTCAGATGGAGTAGACAATCAAAGGTGCCCACCATGAAGAATGCCAGCCTAGTTTCCCAGTGCTCTATTGTGTTTGTTTACTGTATAAAAATGGTGTTCTTCTTCTGTAAAAGGAACCATGTGGCTGGATTCTGCTGGCCCAGCACAGAAGTGGGCACAGGGATGCAGTCCCTAAACATCTACTCGTTTCCATATTATTACACTTTCTAATTTTGCTCCCAAAAGCACTTTCTGTTGCTTAGACCTAGGGATGTCAGGGTGATGCTAAGAGCAAAGATGCTTGGAGAAGCAGCTGCAGAATTTCTCCACAGGGAAAACC
Organism: Capromys pilorides; assembly: GCA_004027915.1. Lineage (NCBI taxonomy): Eukaryota > Metazoa > Chordata > Mammalia > Rodentia > Capromyidae > Capromys > Capromys pilorides. Next base: position 14,154 of record PVKN010005024.1, read on the forward strand.
ACGCCAGGGAAGAAGTCTTCATCCTCAGGTAAAGGGGAAAAGATCTGGTCCACCCCGCAGAAACCGTGGAAGTGGCAAAGACTAGACACACTAACAGAGGGGAGGCTCGTGGGCAGCGGTGAGGGCTATGGGAACTTGGCCTCTCCTCAGCACCTCACTGCGCTGTGCTCAGCCTCTTCTTGTGGTGCTGTGAGATGACCCAAAGCTGATGTGATGCAGAACAGCCAGGTGACTGGTGCAGGTATTAGGACTTAGTATTTGGTTCCTACATGGCAGGTACTTAGCACAAGCACTGCAGTACTATGACAGTTAATCTGACAGCCAGATGGTTGCTAAAAGAACAATGGGTATGTTCCAAAATTAGCATGGATATTCTGGAGAAAAAATGATGCTTTCATGGGTGGGACAGAGAGGAAAGATGCAGAATTTTATCATGCTAAAATGGTGCGCAGTAGAACATGTGTGAGTTGCTGAGCTCTGGCATTTTCCTTTGAATATTTTCAGCCCATAGTAGGTAAATGAACATGGATAAGGAGACATTGTGTGGGCATGTGTATGTGCCTGTGTGTTTGTGTGTATGTGCACTTGCATGTATGTGTATATGCCTGCATGCATGCATTCGTGCATGTATGTGCATGTATGTGTGTGTGTGTGTATGTGTGTGTGTATGTGTGTGTGTTTAAACTGCAATAGATCTAAGAGTCAGACTGCAGTCAACTCATGGCCACCCACCACGTGTGCACTTGGTCAAGCCACTGAACTGCTCTGTGCCATGGCTCCTGCCTCATATCATGGGCTCACAATAATGTCTCTCCTCATAGACTAACTAGGAAGACCAAGGAGTTCATCTTTGCACATACAGAGTATGTTCCTGAGTAAATAGAGGCTCATCTTGCTGAGGACAACCGAAAAGAAAATCTGTTGAATGGGTTTGTTTCCTGCAGAAGCTGAAGGGCTGACACCCCTAGGACACAGGATGAGGGGCAGTGGCTGGAGGGCCTGTTCTCATACAGTCCTACAGGACAAGAGTCAAGGAAACAGCAAGGAAAGAGACTGGCTCCTGGGGACCAACTGGGTGAGGGCGAAGGCTTAGGAGGACAGCAGCACTGCCAGACAAGGAGGGGTGAGCTGGTTGGCATTGCCTACCTGGGTGCACCAGTGCTGGGTGGAAGATTAGCTACCTCAGCCTTTTAATCCAACCACAGCCTTTGAGGCTCTTAAGCTGCTCATTTTATGAATAAAGAATCAAAGTTTCAGAGAGTGAGAGAGTAACCTGCCTAAGATCTCCGACTGCAGTCTGTGTGTGTTAGGACCAGGAGGGGTGCTTCCGCTTTGTCTATCTGCCAAACTTCCTCCTTGCAAAACAGAGTCAAGGAGTTGTCCAGGAAGGAGGGAAAGCTGGCAGGAGCTAGAGCAGCTGCGATCCCACCCACAGCTTGGGAACTAGTGATCTCTACACTGGGACACACGACGGGAAAGCAAGGCCGCCAGAGGCCAGGGCTGAGGACAAGGACAATGGCTGGGAGGGCCTCAGGTCTGAGGCCTTGCTCTTTGCTCCAAGTGTCCCTGTTGACAGGGGAGACAGCCTAGAGGAGAACTGGTAAATCCTACAGGAGGCCTAGTTGGACAGGGCCAGGGGGTCTCACCAGGCCTTCTGTTTCCATACAGGCCCTAGGGACGAGGAGTCGCCTAAACCACAGAGGAGCATGTGGCGGAGGGGAGACACTGCCACTTGCCAGCATTTATAGGGATGAGCAAGATAGACAAGTCCCTCCTCTCTAGACTTGTTCCCTGGACCCCAGGGAATATACTAGTTTTGTAAGAGATTAATACTCAAAAAATATTCATTAACCAAATGACTGATGATGGAGTGAACCTGACTTTTCAATATGCACAGACATGGAGTGCCCGTGAGGGCCCGAGTCCCCACTGCAGCTGTCAGTAGAGCCAGGGAGGGAGAGTGAGGGCCGGGGATGATTAGATTATAGAGGGCCATGGGTGTGTAGTCTGGCACCTGCTCCCTTCTTCTCTGCCCACAGCCCCACCACTCTGCTGTCTTGAACCCTGGCAGCTCCCTCTCTCCTCTCAGAGCTTCTCACAGAGGCCCAGCAGGGGCTGTGCATTGGTCAAGCCTGGTACAAGGTCCCTCTCTGTCCCATGGCAGGGGACTCTTAAGAAAGGCCCTGAATCAAAGTCGTGGTTTCTTCATCTGTGAAAGAGATGGCACTGCTGTCCTCCTGGGCTTATAGAGGGGATGAAATGCTGGGTCTAACGCTTCCCTCCTGGGGCAGCAGCGGAGCAGGGGAGGGGACGGGAGGAGGAGCAGGGGGAGCAGCCAGCACAGTCACAGAGCACAGTCACCATCCATGCAGCGAGCAGCACGGGCACAGCTTCTGTCTGCAGCACTGCCGCTCCTGACTGCTGCTTCCTCCCTGACAGCCTGTGCCTGCCCCACTTCCTCCTCCCAACTTCTGTCTGGGTCACACTTGGTTATTTGTGCATGTGGCAGAGTGAGAGAGCAGGAATACACCTACAGGTGTGTGTGTGTAGACAGAAAACATGCACTTGAGGGTTGGTGTGTAAGACTGTGCGTGTGTGTGTGTGTGAGAGTGTATGTCTGTGTGTGTGTGTGAGAGAGAGAGAGAGAGAGAGAGAGACAGACAGAGAGACAGAGAGAGAGAGTACAAGAAAGGAGAGTGAGACTCAAGTGTGTGTGTGTGCACACGCGTGCTGAGGCGAGGGAAAGCACATTTGTATCTGTGCTCTTCCACGCATTTGTATGTTGGCAGAAGCTCTGGCAGGGCAAAATGTGGCTTCACAAACAGGAAAGGTCTTCCTGTGTCTCAGCCACTTGCTTCCCCTTGCAGGGTGTGGTGAGCTGGGAGTGTGTCTCCCGGACAGCACCGGAGCCCCGCCCCACCCTGCCACCACCGTTACTCTTGGCTTCTGTGAATGGGTGTGGGGCTTGTCAGCCCTTTCCACTTCGGCAGAGCTGGCGGAGTCTGCGGCTATCTCCAGGAGGTTAGGGTGGGCTCTGCCACACGGGGTGGGGCAGCTGAGGGAACTGTAGCCCTTCAGTGGTGGGTGTGGCCCAGCCCCTCCCTCTCCGTGTGCCTGGTGCAGACGTGAGGCTCACAGGCTCTCTGCTAAATGGAGGAGCCATTGCGGTTTTGGCGGGAAAGGAATTCTTGTGCATTCGGTGGCTGATTCCCTCTGAATGTAAGTGAGCGCCCCTCCCCATGGAGCTGCACTTCCTCGTTTGTATGGCTCTGATGCCCGACACCAACGAGGTCCTCAAATACTTCTTTATTCAGAAACTTGCTGAACTAACCAGTGGCTCCTCACATTCCATCTGTTGCCTACTTTTCTTGAGTGAATGACATGTGCAGACCCCACCAAGAGCAAGACTTCTGAGGCCACCGGTGAGGACAAACTCCAAAGTCCTGCAGGTAACTGGAACGTGTGAAGCAAAGCATGACCAGAAACAGGAGGGGTGGGAAGGCAGGCGTGCTGCTCAAGTATTTTAAGCGAAGTAAGACAAAATAAAAGACCAAAGGTGAGCATGCATATTTGTAAGCGATTTCAGAAATAAGACTGTACATCTTTGGTTATACTTTCAGACAGTGTTACTTTTGCCACTAAAGAAGGCAGCTGGTATGGAGGTCGTTGGGGAGACTCCTTCCCTCTGGTTTGGAATGAAATGAAGGTAAGACATCATTCCCCTGTGCCTCCTAGGGCGCACGGGCATCTCCTACTCAGCGTGAAACCTTTGGGCTAGAGGCGGGCAGCAGAGTCAGCAGAGACAGACATCTTCCCTGGGCTTCCCTCTGAGCTATGTCTCTGTGCATGAAACACTAAGCTTTGATGAGCTCCCGTGCCTTATGGGTTGTGGGAAAATTATAGGCAACTTAAAGATAACATATGGAACATTGTCTGCACAGACCATCTACCGCATGTTATTTAATCATTACAATGAATCTGCAGAGCATTTACTTTTTTTTTCTTTATTTTATGGACTAGATAACTGAGACCTACAGTTGTTAAATATCTTGAGCAAGAAGTGGGTCAGATGAAGGCCTGGTTGATTCTCGACTGGAGTGAGGGTCACACGGCTCCACAGCCAGTGTTCCCAGGCATTTTGCTGCTCTCTACCTGAACGTCTTGTGACACGTGGAGGAGGCTTCCTCCAGGAGCTGTGCCAGGACAGCTGCTGTGTAGGTGCACAGCGCTTGCTCAGTACACTCTCAAACACGCTTTCTTCGCCCCTGTTTCTTTGAGAACATGCAATGCTGAAGGCTGGCGGAGGCCTTCTTTGGGCTGTTCACACAAACTGTATGTCTATGGAAGTCTCACTCACTAGTAGTCATCTGGCAGTCAGGACGGACCACACGTGGTGCCGAAACAATGGCTATCCTTATCCTGGGGAGCCCGCTGGTTTCAGCTGGTGGGGATCTCTCAGCATCTTCCAAAGACCACACAGGATTTGTGTTAAATGCTGAGGCTCACCCTTATTGTCTTTGTGTCTACATAAGCCAGGATCCTCAAATAATAAAGGAGGGTGATTAATACAAGGGCCATGTGTCTTCATAATACATTTATTAAATGATCTTGGCTGCTTTGTCCCCCTTCATATTTGTCATCACCAGAGTGGCAGCTTGTGTTAGAAGTCCATACTGGCATGCCATCAAAGGAACTGCTGCTCTGACCAAGCAAGGGTGACCTGGCAGCTGGGCGCCCAGAGCTGAGAGCCAGGCGGCTCTCAAGCCTAGGCATCAAAGTGGCTTCGCCCACACTTTGCGGCATGCAGTTGAAATCTGTCTTCTTCATCACCCAGGTATGGAGGTCTCTATCAAATTGGTTGATTACCTTAGACAAGCACAAGTTAGATACATATGCCAGGATGGTGGCCCAGCACTTTATTATAGTAAGTTAATTATCATCACTTCTAATAACAGTTGAGTGTCTTATAACACAAGTACTATGTGTACTCTTCTAAAAGCTGTGGGAAGGTGGAATAAAATACTGGATCATTGTATTGTCCTAAAATAAAGAGTAAGAAAGAAGCTGCCAGGCTGAGCAAACTGAGTAGCATTTGCTCCAGGCATGGGGCTCACTTCCCTGTCCCTTTCAGCTAGGGCAAGGAAACCAGGCAGTGGAATGAGCAAAGCACAAAAGGAAGTGAATTGGAACATCCTTGGGCTGTACCTGCATTTTGCAATTCCAGTGTATTTAGGAACTATTTTCTTCTTACACCAGCCTGTGCTCTGAGGTCAAACTGATGCTGCTCTAGGGTGACACCAGAGTCCAGGAGAGGTCTGAGATAGCATGCTTGCTTCCCAGGTCTGTTGTGAAGTGTGGAACAAGGGAATTCATGCAGTGCACTTACAAAAGGCTGTCTGCCACTCAGCAAGTGTTCCACAGAGTTCAGCTCTTTAAACAAATACAAAGACGCAAGGCTTGTCTCCTCTAGTGTGGTAGGCTACAGGGACTCAGGACTTCCTTCTGTACCTTATTACGGCATCTGAGCGCCTGGAGACGCTCCGTGGGGACCCCAGGCTCAATGCTCAGCTTCCCTTGAACTCAGCATCCTAGGCAGTGGATAGAGGAGCAACTCTCAGTTCGCACTGGCAGAGCTAGTTTGTGGCCAGAGCTCAATGGAAGGATTCATTAAACTGCCTGATACATGCTGGACTCTCGCTGATCACTTTCTTTTCCTTGTATCTTTTGGGGTTAAAGGTTAGAGGTCAGTGACCCATCAGCCTCAGCCCCACTTTGTGGCACCAGATATGCATGCTTTTGTGACATCAGGCTGTTTGCTTTGGTTCATAGGCTCTGTGCGTGCACTGTAAGCTGCACTAAAAAAGCCATGTATATTTCTAGTCCCCAAGCCCTTTAAATTAGAGCTAAAATAGTCCAGATTATCATTGAACATCTTATTTGGTAATTTTCCTACACATATTCATAGGTATTATCCTCTGGAATGAAGTTTCTTTTTTAGAAAATGTTTTATTTTTCATCAGCCTCATTCCCATTTTGCTTAAGTGTCGGCAGAACAGCTCAAGATCACTCGGTGGTGGTTCCTACCCCCTCAGTGGCCTGCGTGGAGGAGGCTGCAGACCAATCTTCTGTGGCTGGCTGAGCATCTAGTCTTCAGTAGGGAACTGCTGAGTGGGCACAGAGGGCACCTGCACGCCTTTGGACCAGTCTGCGACCTCAGGCTGAGCAGCAGTGAACTCCAGAGCTGGTGCGGTCTGTTCACCCTGAAATTCCTCCTTGGTCACAGCCTTTTCAGCAGCAGCCTGCTCTTCCTTTTCAATCTCTTCAGGATCCCAGTAGAAGTAGAGATCAGGCATGACTTCCCATGGGAAATGGTGCCACGCATGCGCAGCACTTCCCGGGCCAGCATCCACCACATCAGACCCACAGAGTGAGCTCCCTTATTGTTGCATGGGATGGCAATGTCCACATAGCACAGAGGAGAATCTGTGTTGCACAGAGCAGTGGTTGGCAGAGTGATATAAGATCCTTCCTGGTGGTCAGTCCTAGGGTCAGTAACCACCAGAAGACTTGACTCTCGGAAGGCTGCCTGAATCTGGTACTGGAGATTCTAGAAGTGAAGTGGCCAGCGATAGGAGTAGTTCCAGTGGCAGCAGCAAACTTCAGCACAGCCCGCTGGCCTGTGTTCCTAGAGGATATGACGCTGATGTCAGCAGGGTTTTCAAAGGCTGCTATGGCTCGAGCTTCCAGGAGGAGCTTCTCCCAATTCCCCTTCAGATTTGTGATGTTGATTCCATCACTTTTCCTTTTGTAGATATACTGCTCCATCTAGAAATCCAGGTTGGTGCCACCTAAGTGGGTTCCTGCAGCAAGGAACTTGAGGACGCCCTCCTCCTTCATTTGTAGGACCTTAAGGGCTCCAGACATTGTGAAGTTTCCCTTTAAGTTACGATGGGAATCAAGAACAGCGCCGTATGGACTCTGGCTGGGCAACGCGGAAAGGTGGAATGAAGTATATTTGCAAAAGAAATAAACGCTTTCTTTCTCTAATATATTGCCAGTTTTCTAAGGTTACAGATGTAGTCTACAGCATTTTCATTTTGGGGAAGTTTTTTGTATTTTTCTTCATTTGTCTTGGGAAATTGCAGAAATGAAGAAAATCTAAATATAATTCAATGCATATCCACTCAAATAATTATAGAAAGACAAACGGCCAAGAAGTCAAAGCCCCTGCACATGCTAAAGAGGAATTATGGGAGGGATGGGGGTGTCTCGCCCTAAGAAGGTAGCTTGGGATCTTCCACTGCCATGGAACCCACAGAGGCCACCCCTCCATCAGACAGAAACCACTTCTGAGAGCCACTTTCTCTCCTTTTGTTTAGTTTTTCCTAGCTTCCTTCCTTTATTTTTTATTTTAGTTCTCTTTCCTATACAGTTCTTCCCTTTTATCCTTTTCTAATTGTCTATTTATTCCATTCTGGTCCCTTTTCTGTCCTGATTCTGTCTTTTTAAAATTATTTATTTATTTATTTGGTACACTGTATCTCTATGCAGTTTGGACTCATAGTGAGTTGGGGAGGCCTCAGCCTCCCCAACACTGAGATTACAAGAATGCACCATCACACCCAATTTCAGTGGCTGGCACGGGTTCCAGGCTGGCACAGCATGTGGTACTGGGATTGAACCTGGGTCTTTGCAATTGTCAGGTAGGCACTTAAACCACTGAGCTATCTCCCTGCCCAGTTCTGTCTTTGTGTGTAGTCTTCTGACACTGGGTTCAGAGTTTCTTTTTTTTGCTGCCTTTGTCTGTCACTTGCAAGATCCTTCGTAAAAGTCCAGGGCCTGGCAAGGTAACCAGTCCATGAAAGGAAGCCACAGGTCTTCTTGGCTTAGGTGATGACCAGGTCTCATAGGAGAGAAAAACAGAGAAGTAAAGTACCTTGCTGAGGAAGGCAAAGTGTTAGCTTTTGGGCATCACGGAAAGCAGAGGGAATCTGGATCTTGAAACTTCACGGTGCTCTGGAGGGGTCAAGAGTCGCTGTTCAGGCACAGGGGTGAGCAGAGACAGACACTTGGGATCACAGTGAGTTTAGTGGCTCAGTGGAAGATTCAGTGAGGTGCTGTTAGATTTAAGGAGGGAGCAGGGAAGAGGCTAAGGGGCAGGAGGGGGTGAAGATGGTGTGCAGGAGGGGTGGCCAAATGAGAAGCCTTCTGGTTCTGATCCTCCTCAGTACCAAAGCTCTGTCTTTGAACCACATGGGCCAAAATACAATGAAAAAGCTGGATCAGACCTTTTCTTTTGCTACACAGAGGCATTTACCCAAACTCTGCAAGCAGAATCTTTATGAAATAAGTGACACCTAACAACTGAAATAGTCTAACCCATATTCATACTAAGTGGTGTCAGTCTACCTTGGATGGCTTAAGCTCATAGAACACTCACTGTTGTATTAATGTTGCTTCCCCCAGTGGTGTGAATGGCTCATAGTCACCAAGCTCCCGGAGATCTATACTAGGAAGCAGCTCCTTGGGCTAAGTCCAGGAAGGGTGTCCAACTGGGGCACACCTGGGAACCAGTGAAGGTTTCTCTGCTGACAGCTTGTGCCCTCCAGCAGGGACCTCTCCAGACTTGAGGGCATGGGGCAGCTTACCTCCAGCCTACAGGTGTGTCACAAATGCTGGTGGGTTCAACAGCTGTGTCTCTGAAGAAAATTGTGGTGGTTATGATGGGGTAACAGGTGTGAAGGCGCTAAACACTTGGAGATCAATGGAGGGGTCATTGGTACCGGTGCGTGTTTCAGGGCTGGCACAAGTCCAGCCCTGAGCTGGACCACACAGAGCCATGGAGGCTGAAGTGGTTGGGTTGAACGCTCTTAGTCTGTTAGATCTGGGTAGCTTACGAGCAATAGAAATTTATTCTCACTATTTTGGAGGCAGGAAATCCTACATCTAGGGGCTGGAGAGTTAATGCCCAGTGATGGTCTGCTTCTGAGTTTAGAGATAGTGGTATTTTTACTGTGCTTCAAGGTGGAAGTTCTGCAGCATCTCGCTGCACTTCTTTTATAAGGGCACTAGTCCTGTTTGTGAGATCTCCAAACTCATGATCTACTTACCCCTCAGTGCCCATCTCCATATACCATTACCTTGGAGGTTATAAGTTCCAATATGTAAATTTTGCGAGGACCTAAATATTCAGCCCATAGATCCATATGAGATGGTTAATTTTAGGTATCCTCTGGACTTGCCTCAGGGTTCCTAGATTAAACTATTTCCAGGAGTATCCTTGTGGAGGTTCCCAGATGAGATTAGTATTTATCTGAGTAAAGCAGATGGCACACCCCAGTGAGGGTGGGCACTGTCCAATCTCTTCAGTGTCTGAGTAGAACCAGAGGTAGAGGGAAGAAGAAATCATCTTTCCTGCCTGAGTGCTTGTCCAAATCAGGGGTCTTTGGCTCTTGGTGCTCCTGGAAGTCAGCTTCCATATCTGGACTGGGAAGTTATATCATTTTCTTCCCTGGCCCTTAAGCCTTTAGACTTTCACTGAATCGGACTTGTGGCTTTCCTGGGCTTTCTCCTGGTAGTTCAGATTGCATATGGCAGATTGTGGGGCATTTCAGCCATCCTAACTGCACAAACTAATTCCTTAGAATAAATATCTCCCTATATATGTCCTATTGACTCTATTTTATGAAATTTCTTGCTGACAAGCCACACCGCTCTAGTATCAATATCCAGCTACCATTCTGGAGCAATTATCATGGACCAGGCATCTGCAAAGAGCTTGCTTATTAACCATGATAGTGACTTTTATGTACACATTACATATGAAATTCTGTCCTTGTTTAGCACTAGACAACTAGCATTTGGGGAAACAATATCCTAAGAAAAACACTGTAGACTTATAACTTAGTCATAACAAGTGTTGAATTAATATTTTGAATTGAAGGCTGAAAACTAGATTTCTCATAGGTCATGTAATAACTTAGGGATGTGAGTATAATTAGAAGCTAAGTCTGTCTCCATAGCCCATGCTGAGCATGTACTGCTCTGATGCTAGTCTCCAGAAAATGTATTGCCCCATGCCAAGCCCTGGGACACAGGGTGAGCAGCTGGCCTTCATCTGGGTCCTGCCCAGATCTCAGTGTCTGCTCTTCTTCAGTACAGCCCCAAGGTCAGCTCCTTCCTTGTATGACTTCCTGGCTACCTTCACAGAAGAGGTGCTAAGAATGGATGGGTTCAGACCTAAATTCCACTGTTACCTCTGTGGAAAGAGTTTTCAAACTGTACTTGGGGCAAAGGTACCTGTGGCCTCCTCTGTGTACCATGGGCATGGTGACATGAAAACACTGCTTTGGATGGAGATCATTTGGAACTGAGTCCCGACTCTGCCTCCAAAAGGCAGTTACAGGGCTACAGGTTCCTCACACTTAGGGGAAGGTGAAGTCACTCTTGCTTTGCCTAACACTTAAAGATGGTTCAAGTTCAAAGTCAGTGCCTTGGCATGGAAGAAAGCGTCTACCTAGTGTCCTGTTCTGGGCAAGTGCTAGCTGTTCCTTTGAGTGTTCAGGCAAAAGTCATGGTCAGGAGACACAAAGGAATGGGCAGTTCAGATGGGGGCAGAAGAGTGGCAGAAACTGGGCATATTAGTGAGCTCATGACAATCTTTCCTGTCCAACCCATGGGTCGGACACTCATTCATTCTTCCATCTGTTCTCTGCTTCTTCTAACATATGCTCACTGAGAAGTCCCTCATCCTTAGGTACTGAAACAAGAAAGACTTGATCCCATCTCTTCCCTGCGAAGCTCTGTCAGGGAAATCAACAAATAAATTAAAACTCATCCCGCACTGTTTGGTCACATACAAATATGACCTTTGTACTAGTCTCAAAAAAGTCTGTCTGTCCCATTTCTCAATATTCTCTGTGACAGTGCACACACTTGTGACCTGTTGGTTTCTGGGTGTCACTGCACATTGCCTTTTTGCCAGGTATTCTCATCAAATTAGTTGTAGAAAGTTTTATTCTCTTTCCTCAATCTTCTCCAGAAGATTGCTTCAGAGGGTTTCAGTTTTATCGCAAAGCAGTAATTAAGTCTAACATTCACATCGTGCTTGCTATGTGCCCGGTGTAGTCCTGAGCACTGAGCACACAGTGCTCACACACTTAAACAGCAGCCTGTTTGATCTCTCCTCGTTTGTCTTCTTTCTACTTTCACCATGTTCTTACAGTTCTTACCAATTTTAAACCTTCAATTAAAAGCACAAAATTATATAAGTAATTAAATCTTCAGAAACATACTTCTTATAAACAGCTCTCCACTCTGTACCGCACTACACAAAGTGACACATTCACTATTACATGTTGTAGAAATCCTGGGTTTATTTAAGAAAAGATGATAAAGAATGCTCCAGAAGCACATGCATTTCTTATAAATGGCCAGGAGCTATTTGTGCCCTGCCAGTATCAATATTTATAAGCTGATGTGGATTTCATGTGACCCTGGCTGAGGTCCTCCCGTGACAAACCCTGCACCATTAATTAGGGGAAAGTACAGGAGTGCCGGAGTGCCGTGGAGTGCTGCAGTCACGGCGACCACAGAAAAGAATGTGACAGGTGCCAGGGGAGGATTGTCCAGGTGCTGATGCTGTCTTGTAAAGCAGGGGAAGGAGGAAGAGTTTGCAAACAGCACACACACATATTTTCTCCAGAGGTTGTTAGTCTAAGATTAAGATGTGGAAAGGTTTGGTACCTCCTGGGGCCCTTCTGCCTGGTTTGGCAATGGCTGTCATTTTGCTGTGTCCTCTCAGGGTCTCTTCCACGTGTACTCTCACCCTGTATCTCTTTGTTAGCCACCAGTTTGGGCCCATCCATCAATCTTCCTTATCCTTAACCTCCCCTGGGAAGGTGCTAGCTCCACAGTCACACTCTCTGGGACTGCAGGTGAGAGCAACAGCATGTGAATTCTTGGGAAGTACAGGAAACATGCCTAAGGCTTGTGCCCCCACTGCTCCTCTTCAGTGACTCCTCAGATTCTCTTAGAAGAAATTAACTATAGGAGTTGTCCCGCTGTGCCAACTGCCCCTCCTCAAGCCATGTGCTGCGCTGTACTATGATAATCACTCCAGTCTGCACTCCTCACTCCCCTCAGCCTAGGAATGCTCCAGAGGTGTGGCTATCTTTTCCTCTGCACTGGGCAGGTGTGGTGGGTACAGTGCTATTGACTAACGAAGAGAGGATGGCATGAGGCTGAGGTTCTTACATCCAGCCAGGGAGACAGGAAGGTGATGGATACCAAGGTCCAGGGTAGACCTGAACAAGTGTAGGCCCAGCCTGATGATCCAAGCACAGACAGAAGATGAGGAGCCCACACACACTCATGACTGCCCAGGGCCAAGGTTTGTGGCTCACCCCTCCAGTGGGCTGCGCTGGCACATGGGAGGTGTGAAGCCCTGGCTTGAAGCCTAGCTGTGTCATTTGCTGAGAAAGGAAAATGGGAATAAATTAATTGTTTGGGATGTGTGTCAGCCAAATGAAGCCCATACTGATACAATCCCAGAACAGGGTATGTAGCAGGTGAATGACAAATGCTAGAAACTTCTACAACCAGTCTTAAATGTCCTGGAACACTGCCTATACAGTCAGGGTTTAATGTTTCATAGAGCTCAAGAACTGCCTAAATCCCGTGCAGATTTAGAAATATTGTCCCTGCCAGGAGGAGGCCTTCTAGATTCACTGCAGCAAAACCAAAATTGTCAGAACATTATGGATGTTATTGTTTTTTTATTCTTTGAAAAAAAAATTTACGAGGGATCCTTGGAGTTCAAATGAAATACATTCTCCTGGCAATACTCAGGGCTTAATGTTCATAACATTTCAGAATAAAAAAAAATCAGTTCTGTATTTACTTTGTGCTTATTAAACAGAAAAAAAGATGAAAGGAGCAAATAGAAGAAAGACAACGAAGATTACTTTCAGTTTCTTGAACTATCTCTTCCACTGGGTCACTTTGATGATGGCATAGAAGAATCTGTGGATCTGTGGACTAAAAACAGGAGTTAAAGCCACTCAGCACTGTCAACTGGGTGTTTTGTGTGTAAGGAATCAGACAGCAAGGGACCAAGTAGCAGGGAAACGGACTTCGGTCTTCCTTTGTCTTACGTGTTCAAAGATTTGCAGAACGGCAAAGTAAGCAGAGACCTTGAGAGGTCATCTGGAACCTGTATAAATTTTAAAACTCCTCATCTCTATTATTTTCAAGAATGACAGAAGAGGAAATTTTATAACCTGCCTCAAGAGCTCACTCAGGTGTTTGACAATCCTCACCTCAGGAAAATTGTCTCTTAAGCTAAGTAAAGATTTCTGCTGAGAGAAAAAAAAAACAAAAACCATTGACCATTTGTTTCACTTGCAGAGTTGATAACATGGGGTTTCCTGATATAAAATGGAAAGCATGACTTACTGAGCAAGGGACAGGGAACGTAAATATGTCTTTAGAATGAGAAGAACAGTGCTCCAGTCTCTGTGCTGACCCTTGCCAGCTGTGCGACCTTGAGCTAATTACTTCTCCTTCTTCAGTACCACTTTCCCTGTTTATGGAGGGTGGCACCCCCTAGGTGCCAGACATGCTGGGTGCTCCACAGAGGCAGGAAGAAAGAGCAAGACCCACACTGTTTTCTCAGCCAAGGCTGCTGGCTTTAAATGTTGAACCAGCCATAGATTTTTTGGTAGGCTATTTTAATTTTACAATTAAGTTAATATCTGTAGAGTAAGAATGATTTAATTACTCAAAGTATGTGAAAAGACACATGATGTAAAGTCTATAAGTCTAGAGAGGTCCAGACTGCTGTGGACTGCAGTAAACAACTATATGTGACCCTGAAGGGTGTGGAAAGGATGCTCATCATGGCTACTGGATTTCGGAGACAGCAGACTATGCATTGATGGTATGGAACAAACACAGGGACTTCTGCCTTGGACTCAGCACCTACTAGTAACACAAACTACCGGACATACACAGCTGAAGATAGATCAAATGCTCCTGCGGTGAGTACAGGGGAAGTTCAGCTCCCTGTTCATACCTGACATACAGTCTTTGTTGGGAAACACATGGGAGGAGGGATAGTTCAAAGCAAAACTCTTCGAAATGATCAAATAAAAGATAAATGACTTGAAGATAAAATTCAAAGGAAATACTTGGGGTTAGCTTTTATGTATCTCCTTATCATTCTCTGACTAGTCAGAAAATCTAAGCAAGAGCAGCGTACACTGAAGAATATTTGCAACTGGATGATGTCACTGACCCACTTGATATTTTAGCTGGCACATTTTTAGAAAAACAAGTAATGTTTGATTTTCAGCTTCCATGATTAATTATGCCTTCTTAATTTATATGCTATTTAGTTAATAGTTGGAATATTTATCTTGTTGACTTTTATCTGCCAATTTATATTACAGTTATCATTTCCCAAATATTTATAATGTATTCATGTTTTTTCTCAAGTACTCTAAATAATTTAGCTTCCTTGAGATCTTTATTTTATAATTTCTGCAAGCTTTCAAAATAAGATGTTCTTAGTGTGCAAAATGACACTGAGATAGCAATTGCCACCTTTCATGCCTTATCTTAGTAGCAAAAAGAGCCAGGTAAGTTGGCATGAGTGTGACACTGGACCCACAAATGTACTGGAGCACAAAGCAGGGTTAGTGGCCCAAATCAGAAAGTAGAAGGAGTCCGTCTCAGGCTGGCGACTCCCTGCCCCAGGACTGTGGGACACAAGGCCCTTTGGTAGGCAGCGACAGCATCAGGAGAGGCACTGGAGGGGTCTGTCTGGGAAGCAGGACAGCCCAGGGTCAGGTGTAAGTATTCCACTGTGGGCTTCTGAGGGAGCAGCCATAGCAAGCAGGAAATTACTGTCTGAGTTACACTGGATCTGGGGAGGTCAGAGACCTGTTAGACCTAAATTGCTGGAGTACTGTAAGGCTTAAATTTCAGGGTGTCATAAGGGGCTCCTGCATGACATATAAGGAATTATTAGAAAGGGTGTTTTAATGTAATGCTGTCTGGATATATGTGAATCTCAATGAAAATAATTTTAATTTCATTCTGACTTAGTTTCCTCACCTATAACATGGTAGCAATAACAGCACACACTGAACAAATACAACGACTGAGAGAATTAAGTGATTAGTGCATTTATCGGATTTAGAATAATCACTAGGACATGGCAAGAATTTAGGAGGCTACATATTTCTAAAGGATCATGATTACTAGGATTACTGATTTTTCTCAACTAAGACCTTCCCTGCTGATCCCAAAATAAAAGACAGGTAAAGCTGGAATTTAACAACTGGAACACTGACACTTCAAGTACAAAAGTTCATCCTCACACACAAAGCATCAATGAAAATCATTAATTTTTAAAAATATAATAAGAACACCACTATTCTGCTATAAGTTACTAGCAGACGAGTTAATAAAATACCCTAACATGTTATTTAAAAGAACCAGAAAAATAAATCTTGACATTAATGCAGTTTAGTATTTAGCGGTATTTAGGGTAAAAGGGCTTCTGCATCTTGGACCTAGAGCTACCTGCAGGGACGGTGCCTGCAATGGATTCCTGGAAGGGAAAGGACAAAGCCTGGACGAAGGCTCAGCCCAAGCATCCAGGATAAGGATGGGAGAATCTAATGCCAACAATAAACTTAACAATTCTCCAGGGAACCCAGTGCTTAGGAAAGACAAACGAAGGAATGTGGGAAGACCTGAAACAGGGGAAGAAGGAATGCTCAGGAGACCCCTATTCTCACCTCCAATAAGAGGAAGTCACAAGAGAATGCCTGGGGTTGACACATCAGGAAATAGCAATCTAAATGTGCTACATGGAACGATGAAGTTATGCAGCAGAGTGGAGGTTAAAGGGATGGAAGACTCCCAGTGCCAGGCCGCTGGGAAGCTGGCAGCTGCTGTTCTCAGTAGGAATTGTAGTACTGTTTGTTTCAAGTCCATTACACGAGTAAAAATTGTGTTTTAAGTTTAAGGCAAATAGTCCTTGATTAAATATTAGTTCTTGTTATACTCTATTAGATAAAAACAAAGATATGGTCACAATGCGAAAAGCAAGTGATGAGATTTTTCTTAAAACACACAACTACTCACAAATGTGCCTCATCTCTGTATTTTACAGTGAACCCATTGTTCCCTGAACCAAGCTCAGGGCTGTGCTCTGAAGATGCCAAGATCCAACTTCTGAGCGATACTTCTTGTCAGCCTCAGTCATGGCTACAACAGAAAGCAGCAAGCCCAAGCAGCTGTGTGTGGCTTTGTGGCCTGGTACCTGAAACAGTGGGAGGGGCAGGAAAGGTGTCAATGTTCCCAATTTGTGAGTTCTGAAAGCTGAACATGTGGGCCAGGTGTGGTGGTGCATGCCTATAATCTCAGGACTTGGGAGGCTGAGGCAGGAGGATTGGTACGAGTTCGAGACCAGCCTGAGCTACAAAAGTGAGCTCAAGGCCAGTTTGAACTGCGTAGCAAGACTCTGTCTCAAAAAGACGAAAAAAAAAAAAAGTGAACATGCACGTGTCCTCCAGGAAGGTTGTGGGCATGGGGTGCTGGCCTTTCCCTTAGAGACTATGATGTGGGGCTTCCGGGGCTCAGGGCAGAGCTGAGCGCCTGCCTGGCCTTCGTGAGCTGCAGTGGCAGGTCTGTGGGTGCAGTGTGTGGTGGGCATGCTCACTAGCACAGCAGGCTCAAAGTGCACAGCCCAGGTCTGGAACGGTTTTGGAACCTGCTTTGTGCCAGAAGAGGAGGAGTCCAGGTGCCCTGTCTGTTATCTAATGCTGGCATTGTAATGTCTTTTAATAATCTCTCTGGCTCAGCCCAACAATGTCTACTTCAAAAAATGTCTGGCTCTCACAATTCTAATAATATGTGCCCAGAATACAGCCCATTAATGAAAGCCTGAAAAATAGATTCAATTATCCTGGCCCACCATTGAGCCTGAGCTGTGCCGTCAGAGGTGGGGAGAGAGGCTAAAGGAAACACACAACATTTTTCCAGGTAACTAAGAAGAAAGAGGGTGGATACAAAAGCTTGACCTTACCTGAAAGAGACTGAAGAGACTTTTAAAACCAATTAAATCACATAGTTGGTCCAAAGTTTTAATGGATATATAAATTTGCTTTATCACCCAGACTTGCTGAGTCACAAGGGCCTACTGGGATCAGAATTGCAAATATAAACTGAAACTGATGTCGTGGTCTGAGCACCCTGGATCTCATGGGACTGTGGGCAGCCGGTGCATAAAGGCAGGACAATGGGTAGTGTGCACTTGTGGGCCTTGAGACCTGACTGTATGACAGGATCTGGCACATGACAGACTATTAGGCCATGTGAGTGTGATCCAAAAGAGGGACCTCTCAGGGCAGTAGTGATCTCATCTCAGAAGTGAAGGCAGTCACGGTGGAATTGTCAGATTTAATGTAGTGCCTGGTACAGGGCACTGTGTCCACAGGATGTGAGCTCCAAGAGTAGACGAAACCTGGCTGCTTGAGGTCACATTGGGGTGCACACTGGTCTTGGGTCCCTTGGGCAAGTTATCAAACCATTCTTAAGAAAAAAGTAATAGTATTAAAGTAGGGATAATAATGTTTAGCCTGTTAGGATTACTCCAAAGATTAAACTAGAAGCAAGAATAACAGTATGTGTATCATATCCCTTGGCAATATTCAACATCCAACAAATGAAATTTTGTACATAAATATAA
>PVKN010005025.1:0-31912 GCA_004027915.1 Capromys pilorides
CGCTGGATCAACTGATGCAGAAATTATGGCATGTGGAGTCAGAGGATTTGTAGGAGCTACAAACAATGAAACATATGTGGCCTAGAAAAGATATCCATGATGAAATGCTATGCCACACAAGTAAGTCAGAAAAACAGAAACTAAATTTAAAAAACACACCAGAGTGTTAGACTATCTCTGTTATAATTTAAGAAGAAACCCTCTGAATATTTGCTTATACATGAATTTTTAAATCTCTAACATGAGTATTAATTTGATAGTTTCTACTGTTCTTGTTTCCTCAAGGCAAAGGAAATAACAGAGTGGGGGCACTGAGGAGCAGGGGAAGATTACATTTTCTTACTGTAGGGCCACATTATTTAAGCCTGTATAAGTAGTGAGCTAATGATTTTCATTTTCATCGAGTTTAGAAACTACATGCTAGGAAACAGGAAAGAAAGGGAGAAGACAGAGTTTCCTGACTACACAATGGTTTGATTTTTCATGGAAATAATAAAGCTTCATTTCTTAGGGTGATTTTCTGAAGTTCATGGAAATCAAACATGAATTCTGATATCCAGCTCAGTCGAGATAGCCAAATTCTGATAAGCCAGATAGGAAACTATATGGCATTTGTGAGAACCTCGGCACACTGAACTAATCAGGCCCCTGAAAGCAAATATGCCCAGAAGCCTGCATTGCTGGCAAGCTGCTCAGTGGTATGCTTTGCACTCCAAATATTTAAGCTGGCCACGTTCAGTGGTCTTCATGTACGTAATCTGCATCTCTAAATTACTGTACATTGATGAGACGTTCTAACCACCACCCACTCTGGCGGAAGTGGAAAGAATGGTGATATCCACTACATAGCTGGAAAGCCCTAAGGGGCTTTGTCCATGTGGCCTTTTGGTTTCACTCATTTTTGGAGAAAACATTCTGAAGTTGTCAAAAGGAGCTTCTGGAGTTGCTGTAAGTGTACGTGTGAGCACGTGGCTTGGGGCTGCTTGTGCAGATCTAGAAGCAGGGAAAGTCAGAGCAAACATTTATGGGAGAGGCTTTTGTTTTTTTTTATAATGGACAAAGACTGACTTGTGTAATTGTGGGAGGCATGTTTTATTTATCTATTTTTATTTTTATGTTTTGTATTTCAGGGAAAGGTCTACAGGGGGTTCAGGGTCTTGTTACTAGATCAGACTCACAGTGAATCCACCTGTTTACAGCCTCCCAAGAGCTGGGATTACAGGCTGTGCCACCACGCCCAGTCTCAAGTGCTGTCTCAGTGAGCCCTGGATGTGGGGCCGGCACAGCAGACGCTGAGATCGAACCCCTGGCCCCTGCATCCGCTGAGCTATTTGACTGGCCCTATGTTTTATTTTTATTATTAGCAAATATACGTTATACTGCCTGTGTCTGTACTTCTGGAGCAAGTGCTTCTCCATGGTACTATTATCAGTATAGGGGCATGCTGCTAATAAGCAGGAAAGACACACAATTTTTTGACTACAACTATAAGATGCAAGTAATATGTTTTATATTGGAATGAGGAAAGGAATCAAATACATTTATGTGAAAATTAAAGCCCAAGAGTCTGGGAACATTGTAAGATTGCTCATAGGAAAAGAATGATCTTTAAAAGAAATGAATGGGTTTGCTTCTGCTATAGAAACACCAAAAGTAGTCATCAGGTAGCTACATCAGTCATGGAAACTATCATTGCATCATTCCTTGGCCCTCACCTCAGTGCCTACAAATTACCTCAAAAGCAAGTATTCTTTAAGTGTCTAATGTGGTTCTTTGTCACAGGAAGAGCTTATTAAATTTTGAAAAGTAAACATCACAGAGTTTGCAGTGGAACTTCTGGACTAATACTACTGCATGATCTGTACCATGCTACAAACTTAACAACATTATAGTTTCATGAGACAAAATAAAAATTGTTCGTCAATTATTCATATTGTTTCCCACATACAGAATTAAAGATATGCAAGAGAAAAGCAGAACTATTGTCACCTTAAACATTTAGGTAGGTCAAAAAAATGAAAGAGTTGAACTTAAAAGGTTGGAGATCAGAAATTCCAATAGATCTAAACACTGGAATCACTAGAACAGAGCCCTCAAAAAATCTTGAGTTCTTCCTTTCCTACAGACTGCTCACACATTCTTGTCTATTGTCACCGTTAAGCCACAGATAAACTCAATGTCGTGGTACTTGTCCTACACATTGACTGCCTCAGCCCCAAATTCAAACAGCTTATTTAAGACACAGCCTAAAATGATTAAAAAGCCCCCCACTACCTGACTAGGAGGGTAGTATGCTAATTTCACTAATATGTAACTACTGTAACACTCAGCTGTATGGGTTCAGTAGCAAAGGATGATGATTTTGCTTCACAGTATAGTCTCAGAACATGGCATATAGGAAAAAAATCAGTAAATATTTGCGTGGAGTCTATTTTATGAGAATTTCTCTACTTTGTTCATTTGCATAATACCTTATCCATTGAATATATTATCATTTCTTTAAGCATTTTACCATTACTGATCATTCATCATCTTAATAAGTTGCATCTTATTTTATAGTATTTCAAGCATTATCACAATGAATGTCTTTACCGCTGTGGTTTCAATATAATTTTCAATAAAAAAATTAATGGGTTAAAAAATGAGAAACTACGGCTTTCAATATATAATACAAAATTATTTCCAGAAACAATGAACAATTTAAAGACAAACATGGAACACCAAGTTTTACCATTTTCTTATCAATACCTATCAACACTTTTAAAAATAAGTGGTTAACTTAGGTAAAAATGGAACTCAATCTAATACTTTGTTGTAAATTTGAATTCTTTTAACTTGATAAATTTGGCATTGTACTTGTTTATTTAACTACTGCATTTTCTCCTCTGTACATCAGGCAAGGATGGTTGTAACATGGCCACCCTTGTATGAGTGAAACACTTCTTCTATAATTAAAGAAACTTTTGTGCCATAACTTCTGTTCCAGTTTAATTCCTTTCATTCTGCATACATACTTCTCAAGAGGAAGAGGAATCATGAAAGCTGAGCTTGAAACATTTCAGCTCGTCAGAGATCTCTATTAAACAAACTTATAATAGACCAGTGGCCTCTCAGAGAGATTATTTACATGTGCATTGATAAATATCTTTAAGGTTTTCACACTGGAAGAATCAGCAAGTTATTTTGCACAGCCAGGCCAATTTCATGGGTCATGAAATAATAGACCAAATAAATCATAGCCAAAGAGCAGCCTACACAGAGAAACCCTACACCTGCAAAAGTTCTAGTGGTAACGAAGTTGAAAGCTGTCACCAAATCCTGTTATCTGTCTGGCTGGAAAAGTGCTTGACAAAACACTCATAGCTCAGAAGGTAGAGAATTGAGTGCAGGCCAACAAAACCTTTGAGTAAATGGCAGATCAAGACAATAACTGAGTGATAAAATGAAATGTTCCCAGAAACCCAAGTCTTAATAAAATTGCTCTGTAAGTGGTATAGGACTACAGACCCATTTCACACCTTTATGTTTCTGAGGCTCAAAGATGCTTGGCTCAGGGAATGGAAACCTTTAGAATGTGTTTCCTGGGAAATCCAGGAAACTCAGAATGGAACCTAGGATGGAATTTGTATGTTCAATAAAGGTTGGTATGATTATGTAAATATTTATAAATAACTTCCAAAATGAAGCATTCTCTCATTGTTCTAGATACTCATTGCTTATACAGTTGGAGTGAAAGAAAGATTCTAAGAATACCTATGAAAATATTTGAGAACAACAGGTCAAAAATTCGCAGATAAGTCAAGGTACAGTTGATGAGCTAAGATGTTTACCTCTTTTTTTTCCTTTCTGTTTGGCTGGGCACTGCTTGATAAGAAGAGAAGAGTTACTTATCTTAAAAATGCTTCCTGTCAAGAATCATTAATACAGAAAGCTTAATGTCAACTCAAGATAAACCAAGAGCCACATTCTATAAATAATTTTCAAGGGAGTTTTTCACAATTGAATAGGGAACTGAAGCACAATGGTTAAAAACATAGACTGGAGCCAGATGGCCTGGCCCAGTCCCTGTGTTGCTCTACTAGCATTGCAATTGGATGGTAAACTCAACATTCCTCAGTTTCTTCATCTGCAAAATGGAGATGAGGATAGTAATAGCTACCTGACAGTACGATGAAAAAGAGGGAAGTTAAATATGAGGAAAACACTTTAGAGCAGGGCTGGAAACCCAGCATCATTTATTTTCTAGCACAAGATTATAAACACCTGGAGAGTCCACAGCTTATAACTGTGAGCCCAGTACTCACCCTCATTCCTGTACATCATAGGTGATCTGAACAATTACCGAATGAGTGGTTGCCTATGGATGGTTTTGTCCTTGGAGTTTTTAGATGACATTTCCTTCTAACATCAACACAGACTGACAGGCAACCTCCAGGAGCGATTTCAAGTGCAGAGTGCGCACACCTGCGTGCATCAGCAGAATGATTAATGACAGCAATGAGCAATGCTAGATAAAGCTCTGAGAAGAACAGGAAACAGAAGAACCTTAAAGTCAACCCAAATTATTTTGAATTAATATAAGCATTATTTTCTTGGCATAGTCCTGCCTGCCCTTTTACTCATGGCTGATAAGACCATGATGATTACATCATCTGGGATGGGTCAAGATTAAGTAAAGATTCTGATCTCATTCCTAATTACTCCTTGATTCCAGTGGTTTTGAGGAATGGGTGGGAATGATTTAGAAAAAGATTTTCAAATAACATAGATTCACTAATAAAATGCCCAGGAGCTATCTTAGCCTACTTAATCTCCAGGACATCTGAAACAACACAATATCCGTAACAACTTCTGACCCTGGAAAATCCCAGAGTGGTTGAAATTTTGTGTTTAATCCATGTTCTTAGCAGTGGCATCACTCACCACAGAAATGCACTTCTTGTTTTTTGGAGTAAAACAGGAGTGTTTGAATAGTTAGCATAACAAAATGGGATGGCTAGACACACACTTACCTCAGCCTGCCTGGTTTAGCTGTGCTAGATGGCAGCCAGACAGGCAGGCAGACCAGAATCCGGGGATGACATCCTTACTGCCTCTTTGGACAACAATAGGTAAGAAATCAGCGTTGAAAAGGAATAGATAACCAGAGAATGATGAAATTAACAAAGGCAATGAAATTACAAATAGTACTTGTCTATAAAGATTTTAGTTGAAAGAAATAGTTTCTGTCTCATTACAAAAATTGCTGAAGAATGGAATTATTTTGAAATATCAATATACAGCCAGTGATCACAGAAAGGCCAGTAAAAGGTACCTGTGAACTTTTTGTATCTCTATTCTTTCTCTCCTTCTGCGATAGTCTCTTCTCTCACCAGCCATTTTCATATTGAGACTCCTCCTTGATACCCTATTGTTATGCCTGGGATCCAGATCTCCCCCTAAGAAGTATATTGTGTTGAAGGTTTAGTAACAGATGGGCTTTGGACAGTCATTGGATAGTGACAGTTCTAACTTAATCAAATGTGTTAATCTATTAGTGAATTCTATTTTGAATGGGCTGTTCAGACATATGGCCAATTGGGCAAAGAAGGTAACTGGGGTGTGGCCCCAAGGGGGTGTGGCTGTATGTGGTGTGTCTTTTCCGCTGGCTCTACCCTGCTCTCTGTTTCCTGGCTGTCATGGGCTGAGCAGGTTTTCCTGCCATACTGCTCCACCAGGATGCTTCTGCCTGCTCCAGACCTCAAAGAAATGTAGACAGCTCACCATGGAGTAAAACTGGAAACTCTGCATCAAAATGCACATTTTTCCCTCAAGTTGTTTATATATACTTTGTCACAGGGATCTAAAGGTAATCAATGTACTACTTTTATGACTCTGCATGCTTTCCTTGATCAAAATGTAACTTTTGTGTAGAGTAGCTAGTCTGTGTAAGTTTGTCAGTGCTGTTGGAGGTGTAAGTTGAGCACCCTCAATCTGAAAATCCAAGAAATCCCAATTGCCCCAAGGTGAGAAACTTTTCAAGTGGGAATATAACATCATAAATAGAGAATTCCGTACTTGGTTTTATGTGACAGGTTCTAATTTTAAAATACTCTGTCTACTGCTGGGCATGGTGGGACACACCTATAATCCTAGTATTCAGAAAGCTGAGGCAGGAGGGTGGTATGAGTTCCAGCCTGGGATACACAGAAAGTTCAAAGCCAGCCTGAACTATGTGGTCAGACTGTCTCAAACAAAAAAAGGAAGGAAGGAAAAAAGGAAAGAAGGAGGGAAGAAGGAATGAAGAAAAGAAGGAAAGAAGACAGAAAGAACTTACCTTTGGGCTATGTATATAACATATATGTGAGGATAAGTGAATTTTATGATTAACATATTTGCTTGTACTCCCAAGATACAGAATTATCTATGCAAATATTATTAAGCTTGGAAAAATCCCAAATCCTGAGTATTTCTGGTCCTTTGCATTTTGGATATGGAATACATCACCTCTACTGTTCACCCAGACTTCCAAGCATAGAACTGAACTTAAGAAGGTAGCCTCTCAACCCCTCTGGCAGAGGATTATCAATCCCTGCTATATTTACTGTTCTTTTCTGTGGTTTTGTTTCTCCAATCCACGTGCCCTCACTAGTATTGTTGACATCAAATGGTCACCCTCTCTCCTTCCTGTATTTCCATCAATACTCTTCCAGCTCAGGGTTTTCACACTGCATGGAAATCACATGAGAAATTTAAAACATGCCTAGTGCTTGGTTGCCCATTAATACATGTGGTTTGAATCAAGATGGGGAGACCTGTATTTTTCAAAGCTTCTTTTTTTGGAGGCCATATGCAGAATTGAATTTTCTAGTTCATTTTCCTGGCCATAGTCTTGGGCCCCCAATAGCTATACCTTAAATAAACACCAGAATGGCCTTTATAAAATGTTCATCTGTCCGCTACTTACACTCTTTCAATGATTGATCATAATGTAGAAAATGAAATACAAATTTCCTAATGTTTTCTCACCTTTCTGTCATGTCCTGCCGTACTCTGCCTCAGTGCTTCCACGCCAGCTTCAGCATCATATTCCTTCACTTGGAGGACATCCACTTTGGGAAGTTTAATGCTTCAAGCCTGCTTTCAATAAAGGGGGTTAAGAGTTAAGAGTGCCTACTTCACACAGCTTTTCCCAGAGTTAAACAATAAATGCTACAGAGATTGTAGCATGGTTTCTACCCTTGAGAATGCTCAGGATAAACAGTAGCCCTTACTACTTTTTCCCTTTAACATATTGAACTTACAAATAATGTTTCACGTGAGAAAGAGACTTAGCTACATTTAAAAATACTGAAAAATCATTGTCCTACAATGTTGTGATTGTAAAGATTCCAGTTGCATTCTCTCCTGAGATCTGTGTAACCTGAGTTGCTAATAGAACCAGTGTCATTCATTCATTCATTCATTCATTCATTCATTCATTTAATTTAATTTATTTTTTGCTCTGTGATTCAGAGCCTGAAGTCTACACCTTGTTCATTCACCACTACCTGTGAGTAGAAAAGAAAATACCAACTCAGGACTTGGATTTCAGTGTGAACCACAGGTGGTGTTCAGTGCCAATTCCTGTCAGCATGGCATAGAGAAATGAGTGCTTTTGCGAATTAGGGAATATCACAATATGCCTTTTACAAATATTTACTGCTTTTCCTGAAATACCAGGGGACACTTGAGTTTCTGTTTGAGCAGTGCTTTGAGGTAGAACTCATAGAAACAACATGGAAATCTTTGCATAAATTCTTTTATGATTATGCTTGTAACATGTTATACCATCAGATACAAAATAAAGCAAGGGAAGACAAAATAACCCCTGTTATTGACACATAACTCTAGTTCTCAATAAAGATCTGTAGATAGCTTTGCATGTAGTATAAAGAAGCTAGTTTGGCAAGACAAACCTACCAAACAGGGTTGAAAAAAGCAGCATAATGTGAAAAATGAAAGCTTGGGTTGTAATCAATAGTTTTGGAATCAAATAAATTGAAATTTGAGAAAATAAAATACCTAAAGTGGCCAAGACTTCAAATAAATGCATTAAATCTTAACTCTGATAGAAATAATAATAGTGATTTTTGATACTATTTTCTAAGGTTATTTGACCTAATGCTAACCAACATTGAGTTTTCTCCCAAGCTATATTTTTTTAACTGCTGTTTATAGTTTTAAATCAACTCCCAAGTAGTTTTACACATACAAGCTTGCTTCAATAATTTCAATTCTCTCTGAGGAGTTAGTGGATCAACACAGAAGTATGGAAATGAACCTGAAGTGCCTGCCTTTTCATAAGCAGAAGGCATGCTAACATGTCCTAGAACTGTTTGATCTTGTTACCATTTCTGCCAAATACTTTGAGTCGTGCAAGGATATACATTGCCTTTTATTTGAAGGCCTCCAGAAGAGAGATTACATTGACAGAAATTTAGAGCAAGCTGCTGAAAACCAATATTAATCCATATCCTGGGATATTATGCTAAATATTTGACAGAAATCCAAATTTTCCTGTAGCCTTCCACTAAGAAGATAATCTTTCATAATTTTCACTGTGAAATGGAAGGATTTGATCTTTTGAAATGGAAAGGGTAAGCCTAATTGAATTTCACTCTTTGGTTTCTTATTAAAGTTGAAGGCAGATTGAACCATATTCAATTAATGATTGTACTTGGATATATTGCTCTTTTCAGAAGCTGAAAATAAGATTAATAAAGCTCAAAAAAGATGTAACGGGTAAAGGTGCCAATTCAACACTTAGAGGCCTAGGTATACACAGGAACAAAGCCCAATTTCAATGTCTTTTTTAGATGACCATAGAGCAGGCTGGGCCATTATTCTTGACCAATTCAAGGACTGGGTAGAAAATTGTGTGATGCTAAACATCACCTATAGAGGAAAGAAAACTCACAAATATGCTGCATCTAACAATTAGGGCATCCCATTCTGACCTTATGTCTTTCCTGATCATGTCTCAAATATGCTATGGCCCTAGTCTTTGGGGATTTAGGGCCTGCTGGTGTGTACCCACAAGGCCCACCTATCTGCTTCCCTGTCTCAGGCTCAGATTTATGCTCTGCCACAAGGCTTTGTACAATTCAACTAACCATGGAGTCAAGTCTTAACTTATACTAATAATTGAGTATGTGATCTGCTAAGTGAATTGGCGAATCAGCCAAATAATTTAAAGCCTGGATTATCCAGGTGTATGATTACTTGATAATCACTATCTCTCTCCATAAAACTCTTTCATAAATTTGCCTGGGAGTATCCCTTTGTTACCTGATAAACACTGGTGTCTGACCACAAGGGACCTCCACATTACCTGGTGAGCACCCCATAGCTCTGTTTGCACAGACTCCCTGGGTCTGGTGGCAAGTACCTCCAGTTTAAGGTGAGCGGCCTTTGTTTCTTCAGCGTCCTATTGATACAAAACACACATAGGGGTAGCTCAGCACTTTTCCAAGGTGTGTGTGTATCCAGGAGACATTTGGAAGACAAATCTAGAATTGAACTGTGACTCTGATGCTTGACATCTGTGGGAACTTGAATTAACTTCTGCTTTTGTTGAACTGGTAATAGACATACTAAAGTTCTGAGAATACATGAACATATATAATATCTAATGTATACAATATATATGATGTATATAATATATGATATATATGCTATATACTATGTAGTATAATGAATAATATGTATTATATATACTATGTATGATCCTTATGAGTGCCTGATGAAGATTAGCATGTAGCTGTGGCATTGTTTAATAGTGTCTACTTAAGATACACAAATGAGGGGCCAGCCAAATAGTTCAGCAGATTGAAGCACCTGCATGCAGGTGCAGGGGCTGGGGGTTTGATCCCCAGGCCTGCCATGCCGGCCATGCCCCCAGGGTGTGCTGAGAGGGCATTTGAGACTGGATGTGGTGGTGTATGCCTGTAATCACAGCTCTTGGAAGGCTGGAAACAGGTGGATCACTATGAGCCCCATGTGGTAGTGAGACCCTGAACCCTATAGACTCTTCCTTAAAATAAAAAAAAATGAAAAAATAAAAAAAATACAGGAATGTGGCCAGTTGTACATGTCTTTTAAAACTCTGAATCAACTCTTCAGTAATAAAAACATAAATGTTCTTTCCTTTAAATCTCTTGTTGCTAGAGAATATAAGGATTGCACTGAGATAAGCTTCTACCCTGACACACACACACACACACACACACACACACACACACACAGAGTTGTCCAGCTGTTTTTTTTCTGTCTGCTCTGTCAAAACTCATATTCGCGCTGTTAGTGCTGTCCTAAAGCCACCGCAATTTATGATCATCTGTAATCGCTGCGTGTGCTGAGGGAGGAAAGCGCTAGAGTCGCACCGATGCTCAGTTCGAAACGTGTGTTATACCGTTAGTCTTTTCCAGGGGAATCTGAGTTTGGAGCTACAAGTGCTTTGTCTAAAACAAATGTGGGCCAGGGAGATAGCTGGGTGGTCTAAGTGCCTGCCTGGCAAGTACAAGGCCCTGGGTTGAATCCCTGGTACTGCATGTGGTGCCAGCCCCAGCCAAGCTGGCCACAGAAACCAGGCCTGGTGCCTGGGAAGGCTGAGACAGGAAGATCACTATGCGTCTGAGCTGCATAGCGAGACCCTGTACCAAATGAACACATAAATATGTAAACAAAAGATTTGAAAACAATGAAAAAACAAAACATGTGTGAGCGCAAAGTATAGAATCCGGTCCTTGCCTTGAAGCCCACCGTGGAGGCAGCTTCCTGTGAAGCTTCTCGTGCTCTCTGTAGGTAAAGGCTCTTATTCCAGGCAAGCTGCAGCAGGATTGATCACAGCAAAGGACTGATCACAGCTGAGGATTGGATCACAGCAAAAGTGCTGAGAAAGTCTAGTTAGGAAGCTACATGGCAACATACCCGTAAACTGGCAGTTTTCAAAACAATCTGTAGATTCCAACGAAAGGAATGCCATGAGCTCAGCAACAAAATGAAAAATAAACTAGCATGATAAAGCAGGTTTGGAATCCGCTCGGTGTGTGCGTTCTCCGCCCCTGACCTCTAGCAATCAGCGAGCACTGCAGCAGGATTTCGTTCTGCCAGGCTGGGGGCGCCTCTTCTCACCAGTCTACTTAAACGCGCTCTTTATAGGATATCCTGACTGCTCTCGGCATTTCGCAAGCGAATTTAGGAGAAATTAATACCATAACATGATTTTATTAGCAGGTTTATAGAGTCCTCTCTATACCAATTTTGCTGTTTCTGTCTCTCGGCCTTAAAAATTTTACCAGGTATCACTCTTTTTTTACTTTTTTAAAATTTTTTTCTGACTCAGAAAAACAACTGTCTTGTATTTCAAGAGGAGAAAACTCTCAGAAGCAGGCCTGTGCTGCTTTCGGAATGGAAAGAAACAGAACAGCAAAGATCTCTGCGGAATGCAGATGGAAGGCGGGGCTCCCTGGGAAAAGCTAAGTGGAGCGGGAGGAAGGCAAATTGCCAGAGGGTAACCTGCAGGCCTCAACAGGAGCGTCAGGTAGATGTCAGGTGAAACCCGCTTTCCCTGGAAGAGGCGTCAGACACAAAGGATGCTATTCTGACTGCTGAAAGGGCGATATTGTCTCACACCTGGGCTCTGTTTGGTGGCAGAAAAGGAGTCAGATACCCAAATCAAGACAGGAAGGAAAGGAGACAGGTAGGAAATAAAATAGCAAGCGCAGCAGTAATCATGGTGACTCTAGCTTGAGTTGTATAAATAGGAGGGGAGATTATGACAAAGACAACCCCATCCCCCAAAGAGTTGCCTAGCTCCTTCCAAGAGGCATGGCTGAGTTCCAGCAGTCCTGTGTCTCCTGAAAGCTGCCTAACAGTTTCCATCTGATGTCTGATGAACTCAGTGTCTGTGCCAGTGGTTCTTAATTTGGGGCAGTTTTGCTCCCCACGGCTATCTGGCAATGCCCAGAGACATCTGTGGTTGTCACACTGGGAAGGTGCTACTGTATGAAGGGGACATAGGTCACTCCCACAGCAAGTGTGGATTGCAAAGTCTCTGGCCTAGCCAGTTTAGTGGCGCACACCTGTAGTCCCAGCACTGGGGAGGATGAGAACAGGAGGATCACCATGGGTCCGATTTGTGTAGTGAGACTCTGTACCAAATACACAAATTAAAATGAAATATTTGAGCCCAGCCTGGGCTACATAGTAAGTTTAAAACCAGTCTGGAGGATATAGTTAGACTCAGTCTGAAAAAAAATAAATTAAATTAATTTAAAAAAAGAGGTCAGGAAAGAAAAGAAAGGTGAAAGATGTCAAAGACAGATACAAACAGAGAGATAGAGCTAGACAGAAACAGATGGCTAAATCTCTGGTCTGCGCCATTGTTATCTGACCCTGAGTCCTCGTTTTCATTTTCTGAGTGTCTGTCTTGACTCTCAGTCTCTCTTTATAAGACATGGACTACATCTGATGCTGGCCTCCACTGCCCAGTGTTCTGCCACAGAGCTTTGCACACAGTAAGAAAAGTGTGAGAGCAAGGACAGAAGAGGCCAGTCTTGTTTTCCGAGTGAGGCCAGAAGAGATCGTCTCTTGGCAGCTTTGGCATCACACTTCAGAGGCCATGCAGGGGCACAGCAGAAGCATCACCCCCACCTGAGCAAACAGCCAGGGGGAGGTGTCCAGTGAGGTGGGGATCTGGAGAATAACCGAGCTGAGATCGAAGAGGGGGTTAGGTAGCACATCACATCAGCCAGTGACAGCAAACAGACAAATGGCCACTTCAATGTTTAAATGACATTTTAAACATCATTTAGGAAGAAATTCAAATGTCAGATATGAAAGTTAATCTCCATTATTAACTCAGTTGGCCTGAGAGATACCTGGGACACTAATAAAGCATACTTTCTTTTCTTTCTTTCTTTTTTTTGTCTTTTTGAGACAGGGTCTCGCTATGCAGTTCAGGTTGACCTTGAGCTCACTTTTGTATCCCATGCTGGTCTAAAACTCATACTGATCTTCCTGCCTCAGCCTCCCAAGTGCTGGGGTCACATTTGGGTGCATGTGTGTGGGTCATGGGCCTGGCCTTGGGGCCGCAGGTGGGTCCTGGCCCATTTCCCTCTGGCTCTTCCTCTGACCTCCTTTTCCAGGCTGCTGTGAAGTGAGCAGACTTGCCCTGGCAGGCTCTTTCTCCACGAGGCTCTTTCTTCCTCAGCTTCCACCCAGACTATGGACTGAAACCTCTGAAAGCACAAGTCATGATAAACATTTCCTCCTTTAAATTGTGTACGTCACATGTTCTGCCCCAGCACTGAAAAGCTAATGAGTGTGCCACAGAAGCCAGGTGGAATTGTTGCTGCTGGATCTGTGTTCATCCTTCACCTGGAAGTGACGGCAGGTGTCCTGGGTAGCATTTGCCGAGCAGAACAGGCAAAGTCCACTTGTCCGCTCTGCTCTGCCTCAGTAGCTGCTCTTGTCCCTCTGCTCTCATCTCACCTGTGCTCTCCTTCTCTGCATTGCCTTTCTCCTACATGTTCTTTCCCCTTCATAGCTTTTCTTTGTATCTTTTTCATTTGAATAAACCCAAGAGTACAAGTGATGTGCCCAGTGATGGTTACAGGTGTCGCTTCCACCCAAGAGCCACCCCTGCTGCCCTACTGCAGGATGGGCCTTGGAATTTATTTTCCTATAACAGTGATTCCAAGGCCATTGTCCAGTGACGCTAAGTGCCAGCTGTTTAGTGCTGTGACTGCCTTCATTTCTCAGGATCTAGAAGAGTACCAGTCATACCCTATGTTCTTGGTGAGCATTTGTGGACCTAGCAAAAGAGAAGACTTGAGTTCCCGATTGAAGACCAACCATAGCCATAAGGTCCAATGCCTAGGCACACATCAACATCTTCAGGTGATCATCTGGGGCCCAGTCAGGTGGCTGAGCATATTGTGAGACAAATTAAATTATAGAGAAATCATCACTTTCTTAAAATTTAGGTAAAATCCAAGTGTAGTGCCATATTTATCTATTTTAAATTTTGAAGTCACCACATTTTTATTACCTCTTTTTTTGTATTTCAGTCTTGAGTTTCTTAACTTTAATCATTTGTATTTACTTGAAAAATATCCATTCTCATGTTGCACTAGAAAATTACATATAATCTTCTCATTTTGCAGTCAGTTTTCTTCCCAGTTGTGTTTGATTTCCACAGATGTATGTTGCATGCTTTTGTCTTCATTTCTTCATTAGAAATATTGCCTTTGCAAGGAACCAGCTGTCTAACTTATCTCTTGTTCGTTTACCTTCTTGTTTTGCTCTTGTTCCTGCGCCTTTATCCTCATCCCTGGACTTTTGTACAGCTCTCCCTACCTCATGAAACTTTCTACTCAAATACTTCAGGCAAAACTTCACAGACTATTTTTCCTGGCCACCTTCCTATCCCAGGGCATCCTACTGTATTACCATATTTTTACATTTTCTATAACTTACATCTCACTCTAAAATTATCCAACTATTCTTAAAATTTCAAGCCAACCTTTATTTTTAAGGAGCGTTCACAAAAATAATGATGCTAATATAGAGAACTATGTGAGAAATCTCTCACATAATTTTCTGCTGTTAACATTTTCTATTAATATGGGCATTAGTTGTTAGTTTTAACTGAAGATTTCTCTTATTTAAATTTTCTTAGTTTTGCTCACCATTTGTTTGCTTTTGTGTTTATTTATCTCTTTGTTTTTTTCCATACCTGTTGCGACTGCCCATCTAGCCTATCACATCTATATCTAGTAACCTTTCCTTGCATTCTTTCTGGCTGTGATAGTGCCTTAGATATTTTTATAATTTATAACCCTGATGGTTTTATGGCTCTAAATGTTTCTGAGTTTTTTATGTCTGATTACTCTTGCTAATACTTGTGCTAATGTGTTAAACAGAACTGGCGAGAGCAGGCATCCTTGCTTTGTACCTATCTTAGATGGAAAGCTTTCCATTTTCTTTATTGTTGATGTTAGCTATGGGTTTTTCCTAAATGGCCTTTATTATGTGAGGTACATTCTTCTAATAGCTAACAATTCGTATCAAGAAAGGATGCTAAGCTTTGTCAAGTAGCTTTTCTCCATCTATTGAAATGATTATGCCATTCTTACCATTCTTATGTTATTGATGTTTAACCTTTTGATTGGTTTGTAAGCCAGGTAGGAATCCTGATTGGTTATAATGTGTGTGTGTGTGTGTGTGTGTGTGTGTGTGTGTGTATTTCTTTTCTTTTTTTTTTTATGTGCTGTTGAATTCCTTTTGCCAGCACTTTACTGGGGAGTTTTGCATTTATGTTCATTGGAAGGAGCCTATGATTTTCCTTGCCGGTAGTAGCTTTATCTGATTTTTATATCAGTGTGATGCTGGCTGGCCTCCTAAAATGAGTTGAGAAGCAATCCCTCTACCACCACTTATTGGAACAGTTTAAGAAGGAATAGAGAGTCCATTCATGTTTAACCTTTACTCTTTAAAATAAACTGTGTTTTCTTCAGGACTTACAACCCAGTTTTGATATGAAATGGTATGCAGTGTTGTACTATGTCTGTTTCCTGATTTTTATTATATTACTCATCCTTGATTTGATTAGAACCCTGTTTTCTCATTTAAAGGCATGTATATTTTTTGTTTGTTTATGGTTTTCTCCTTCACTTTAGGATAACTTAAGTGATTTCTTTCTTTTTTTTTTATGGTACCAGGGATTGAACTCAGTTCAGTGATTTCTTGATATCCACATGCACAATCATTTCCTGTGAATTTCTGTCCCAGGGGAATAAAGAGTAACTCTGCATAATCGGTTCAAAGAATGCAAAATACACACACACACACACACACACACACACACACACACACTCAACACTCTTTGTAATATTTAAAATTTGGTTTCAAGCCCCTATTGTATTTTTAGTGGTAATAAACATCTGTTTCAGGAAAGTAAACTCAGCCTTTTTTTATGACAATTCATTATATCACTGTCATAAATTTGCATGCACTTTCACTTTTATAAGTCTTTACTTATAAAGTGAAGTTGTTGCTTTGCCCTCTTCCTCCCTTTTGCATAAACATCAGTCTCCACTACTTTCTAGACCTGAATGTTCTCTGGGTCATCACAATTCCTTACCTCATTAGTCACCCATGCAATCCATATGCCCAGCATTTCAAAATTATTTTTCAAAGAAGGATTGAATGTATATTGTGAATTGTCTTTCCTCCCTTAGCTCCAGAGTTGTGTATCCTCATACTGACTTCCAATCCAGGTAGCCTTTATTAGACCACTCAGAGCTTAGGTTTTTAAATAGACCTCTTGAGTTACTTTGCCAGGAACTCACTCTTTTGCAGCTCTTGTATAGCTTTGTCTCATCAGTTACCAAAAAGCTGGGATTTACCCAGGGTCAATCCTCCAGTCAGAGAGCTGTGGAGAGGAGACAGAGTAGTGAGTGGTGACAGAGTAGCACCTGTGTGCTAGGAGGACCACTGCAGTGCTCTACCACTCTGCTCTTTGAGGATGGTTCTGCCATCCTACAAGACTCCCTTGTAGGAAAGCCAATCATTGGCCACATGTTGATTTGAACTGTATTTTATGGGTTACTTGATTGTGAAGTTAAATTTCATGAAGCCCAAAAAACATTTACTACAAGAAAGCCTTTGTTGATTTTCGACCATAATATTTGGAATTGCAAGATTATTTTTGTCTTGCTAGTAACCAGCAAATTATTCTACTGGCTCAGTCCATCTTCCTGTTGGGTTAAACAAATTCTACAACAGGGCTTCTCAAACTATCACCTGCCAAAAAACCATTAGAAGTTTTGCAGAAGTGATTCACGAGACCGGGAAGGGCATGTTTATGCATTTTTAATAAGATCCTCACAATGCTATTGTTGCCAGTCCTGTGGAACATCCTTAGAGGATCAAGGTTAAACTGTATTCTTATACATTTTGTCTTAGTTTTTGTTACTGAACTCCGCAGAGGAAAATTTCAAATCTTTCTCTTCTATGGTTTCATATCATTATTTTTAACATTATATTTTTCAGACACCTCAGAAATCTATATATTTATTAAGCCTGACTATCTAAATTTATTTCAAAAAGTTGACTGGATTTCCAGAATGAGAACTTGTTAGTTCAGACAAGATGAAAAATAATGTATATTCCGTCAATACTTTGGGTTTAGACATGATCAGAGTGCCAGCAAGTTGAATGATGATCTTGGTTTGGCCAGAATTTAAACCTGAGGTCTCCCTGCCTAGGACATCCCAAAATTTTGAGCAACTTAGGATGGTCAGCAACACGAGGAGAACTTCTATGTGACTCCAGGTAAGTTACAGACTTCCAAAGTTCTTCACGAGTGTACCTCAATAATCACTCACTTTCCTTAGCTACTTCTCAGAACAAGTGGCTTAGATCTCAATCAGGAGGATTTAGGAACTTGGCCAGGGTTACAGTGAATTAACTGAAGCCTTCGGATTTTCATAAATTTCCTCCACACCGTGTACACAATGCCAAGAGAATATTTGGTTTAAATTGACTTTTCAGCAATGTTTTTCTTTATCACTTCTCTTTAAAGATCTCTTATTAAAAATATGAAACAAGCAAGCAAAAACCCTCCCTATCTTTTGTACCATGAAGCTCGGTGCACCAGAGGGATACATTTTAAGAATTCTATATTTTGAAAGTGGAAGTTCCTCATGCTTAACTTCTGAAAATATTATCCATATTTTCTAGTTACTTTCCATGGGCTGATGGTTATGTCATGAATGATGGCATTCATAATATTTAAAAAGTAGAGCTCATGTGGCAACTACTACAATGCCATTAAAATAGAGGTCACCTTTCTAGCCAGATCACAAGATAAATGACACAAATTCATTCTAATTGGGTCAAGAAATCCCTGGGCATTTGGCAATTAGTATAACAATTATTCCATTAATAATGTATATTCTTAATGCCAAGGGTTATGTGTTGCTATGCAAAAAGTCCTGAAAAGGTCTTGATTTAAAAAAAAATGCTCAAGTATGGTAAACATGTGAGTTTATGATGACTCATCATTTGATGCAGACACATTAATAGGCTAAGATCAAATTGTGCTTCCAAGTTAGGTAGGAGTGTGAGGAGTGTTCTACTTAGAATCACTGAGTGATTCAAAAATGTTCTTCAGCCCCAACCAAGTAGTAGGCATTAGGTGTGGGTCATCAATTTTCACTGCAATGGTGGCAATGTCAGATAGTATTTGTCAAAACTCTGCATACCTTGTAGTAAAATATTGCAACAGACTGTAAACATTGGCCTTGGAAACGTGGAGAAGTATGCATGTGGAACTGGAAAATTGCCTGAGAAACTAAGAGAGCTGCTTCCATGCAGAGAGGCTCCTGAGCTTGGACCTTGTCCCAAATTAGATGTGTTGAGATCCCTAGGCTCTGTTTTGCAATTCAGATACACCAGGACTTTACTATGGTAGCCTTCTGGGCTCCCTGGTGGTGGGGGCCTTTGAGTGGAAATACATAAATGAGAGTCTTTGTCCTGTAGAGCATGAAGCTGAAATGAGTTTGAGTAGAAAAGCAATTATGTGGGTACATTTTAGAGCCATGCTTTGGTGGTAACTTCATACTTGAAAACAGAGAATCCCAAGGTGCATAGCTTCTAAGGCCTCTGATCACAGATGAAGTTAGAGGTGGCAATTTGCACTGCCAGTGATTCAGGCAGTATTTCTACATCATTTAAAAGAGTCATCAACAGTTTATTAAGTGTAAGAAAATGTTAGGATGGAAAAGCCGTGGGGAGGTAGGAGAATCTAGTCTGTGACTGATCTCTCCCTATTAGTAACCTTAACAGTGCCTGTTTGTCTCAACTCAGTTCTTTGACCAGGGAAACATGTTACTCTGTCACCCAAGTTCTTCTTTCGCTAGTCCTGAAAATAGATCATAGGTGATTTCTTTATTTAATAGGTTTATCTCTGAAGAATCACCTGTATTTATAGCACTGAGTGGTCTCTAAAATAGAACCAGTTGGTATCACTGCTACATCATTGTTCAGGTGTTCAGTTCTACACAGAGCTAATGAGCCAACTTTACAAAAAAAAACTGCAGAGTGGCTCCTGTTTTTGGTTTGTAATTCTGCCTCTTGCCTATGACATTTCGATAAGCAACACAGCTGTCTCTAGAAGGATGGGGCCACCTGTGAGGAGTGGAAGCTCCTGAAGACAAAAGTCATGTATTCATCACCTTTTTGTCTTTCCACATCGAACCAAGCTCATTGGAAATGTCACTGTGGTGCCACTGTCTTTGGGAATTCTCTGGCCCTGTGTACTCCATCTCTTCCTATCAGCCAGGAGGGGGTGTGCCTGCCCTCTGTGCTCAGAGAGCGCACACCACTTTACACTCCTGTCCCCTCCATGAGACCCCAGTGAGTGCATCTTTCGTTTGTGGATCCCTAACACCAGGTGGAGTAGGCAAGCAGCCCATGTTGAAAGAAATGAATCAAAGGAACACGGCGCATCAAGGCTACTTGAGTTGAGTTGCATAAAGCTGGCACTCCCTCTTGTATCACTGGGTGGGATTTAGTGCAGGTGATGTAATGTAACTTGACAGGGTAGTTAAATATTGACAGGCAGGAGGAAGCATACCTGAACTGTTCACCCAGAAGGAAGTACGGGCTGAAGGTGGCTATCAGGTCCGATTGCTGAGGGTGGAAGCCACTGCAGTGGTCCTGGTGCCCCCGCTGAGGTCACTGGGTGCATTGGGCTATTGCTTCAGTAGAGGTGAGCTCTGGAGCTTGGCTGGAAAGATGATGGGTTGAACTGTGAGTGAATGCAGTCTCGGTTTCTGTGGCTTGGAAATGGCTTGTGTGCCAGATGCTCTCTGTCGGCGGCCACTTGCGGGGCAGCTCAGGCCAGTCCTCGCTTCAGGCAAGGAGGGCGAATGCTACTGGAACCTGTCTCCTCTCACTTCGCCACCCTGTGATCAGTGCCTAGCTGTAACCCCTTAATGTTACTGGGTGGAGGCTGGCATGCGTGTGTTCTGAATGCTTAGCTGAGGAATTTGTCCGTGTGAACTCATTTGTAAGTACTCTTTGTCGGTAATCATGAGAGACGTGCATAGAAATTGCACTAGGAGGTCACCAACAGGTTCCCTGATACCTGGGTACTGTCTCACAGCTGCAGGGCAGGAAGGAAAGGGAGAGGCATGTTCAGCAGTGCCGCAGCTCTAACGTGGAGTGCGAGACCAAGCAGAGGTGAGCTCCAGGAGGAAGGAGACTGGGTAAAAGAAAATGTCACCAGACAGCAGACAGAGGAATGGTTTCAGCAAATCTAGCTCTGCATTTAGAACAGGATGTGCATCACCTTGAGGGAGAGCAGAGCCAATTTGATTTCAGAGAGAATAATCAGCTGACGAATCTCAGGAGGGCTGTCCAGAGGCGCTGGCGCACTGCTCCTAATGGTCACACGCAGCCACAAGCAGCAGCTGGGCAGCCGCAGCTTGGCTCTGGTACTAATCTTTTGAGAGGGAGAAAATGCTGGGTAAGGGCTGAGTAGCGACAGAGTGAGGGGAGCCAGTGATTTCAGAAGTAGATCCATGCATGCAAATCTTGACTCAGCATGGGACTAGTTAAGGCAGCCAGTTGTGCAAACCTCTCTGCATCCTGGACAAGAACGAGGTCAGAGGCGACCAGGCAGCCCACCCTGAAACAGCACAGCAGTTCTCCGTTCCAACTTCAAAACATTTATTCTAACTTATATTTTCTAAATAATAGCTTTTAAGCTATCATTGTTTTTTTTTTTTTTTTTTAGTGTATTTAGCATCTCACTACGTAGATCCGACTCGTGGTGATCCTCCTGTTTTCAGCCTCCTGAGCGCTGAGATTACAGGTGCACACCACCATGCCCAGTCTCAATTGCAATCTCAGCTTGCCCCAGGGGTGGGGCTGGTACAGCGTGCTAAGGATTGAACTCTGTTCCCTGCACCTTTCTAAGCAGGCGCCTTAGTCTGCTGAGCGATATGG
This sequence comes from Capromys pilorides, assembly GCA_004027915.1. NCBI lineage: Eukaryota > Metazoa > Chordata > Mammalia > Rodentia > Capromyidae > Capromys > Capromys pilorides. The sequence goes on from PVKN010005025.1 coordinate 21,043, forward strand.
CCGGCCCTCATTCACATATCACACTTCCATCTGCCTGTTTGAAATGTGGTATCCCCTGGATTTCAGCATATACACAGAGTTGTGTGACTGCAACCACAATCAACATTAGAATATTTTCATCACCACAAAAAGAAACCTTGTATCACTGGCAGCCATTTCTCATTTCCTCCCAGTGTTCCCAGTTCTAGTTGGCACTAATCTAGTTTCCATCTCTCTGGAATTTGCTAGCTGTGGACATTTCATTAAGATAGAATCATATACTATGCAATGGCTTGTGGTTGGCTTCTTCTCCTTGTGGTATTTTCAATGCTTGTTCATGCTATAATCTCAGCTTTTTGTGTTCTTCCAATTGCCAAATAATACTCCATTGTACAGACACAAAACATTTCACTCATTCATTTATCACTGGATGGAAATTCACGATGGTTCCTTTTTTAGACTGCTAGAATGCTATTCTGCAATCCATTCATGAAATTTTGGATGGGGACATGTACCTGTCACATCTTTATATCATTTTACCACTGTGCTTTCCCACCTCATCTTCCCCAAAAGCTAGGAGACGGCTCTGGAGATAACACAGAGGGGAGGGGAGAGGCTGCCTTCCGCTCAGCAGAAATGGAGGAGAATGTGAAGGTGATCAGCACTCTCTTTTCAGAAGACTACAATACATGTAAATCTTTGCAATGTTTAATTTGCAGAACTTAAGGCATAAGAATCGCACAGAAGTGGGTAGAGTAAACCAGCCTCTTATGCTAGTCTGTCTCCAGGGTAATTGACATTGCCACTGAAGGATAAAGTACATCCTTATATATATATTTTTTGTTTAGTAATTGGAAATAATTATTAATGGTTTTACCAGGTAGTAAAGCAGAAGCAGCAAAGGCTAAGGAAGGGACTCAAATTGAATATCTGGAGAGATCAGGAAAATAATAAAGAGAGTAAAGTGGATGATGAAGGTAAGCATCTGGTGAGCATGGTGAGTCATTTTAAATTACCTGTAGTGCCTTGTTAGGGAAGATTAGGGAAAGCTGGGGATTGTGGGAAACTCCAGGGTGCATTTCTCATGTCAAAGGGCAGAAAACATGTGGATTCCAGCTGGTTATAGTTATTTTATTTTATTTTTTTGTATTTTAGGGAAGGGTCTACAGGTTGTTCAGAGTCTCACTACTAGATAGGACTCTAGTGATCCCCCTGTTAACAGCCTCCCAAGAGCTGGAATTACAGGTATGTGCCATGACACCCAGTCTTAGTTCCTATCTCAGGGACCCTTAGGGGTGAGACCGGCAGGGCAGGCTGGGGCCTGCACGTGCTTGCAGGTGCTTTAATCTGCTGAGCTATTTGGTCAGCCCTTATGCTGATTATCATTAGGCATGTGCATGGGCTCACCTCACCATGAGTTCTAGGGGGTTTTTTTGTTGTTGTTGTTACTGGGAATGAAACTCAAGACTTTGCACTAGCCCGGCAGGCATAGTGCTTTTGAGATATATATGCTCAGACCTAGTTTTTCAAGAGAGCTATTTGGAAATTTTGTTTGTTTGTTTGTTTTTTAAATTCATATTATAAGGCAAGTGAACTATGTCTGCAAACCATATTTACCTCACTGGAAATAAGTCTGTGGTCTTTCAAGTAGGATAAATTATATGAGATGAGTTAATTCTCGGGGTGTGCCTTCGCTAATTGCATTATACTTGATAGTCCTTTCTTGGCTCTTCTATTGCCTGTTTGACTGCTCAAAGTTGTTCCTTTTGCTTAGAACATTCTGGGGCTGTGGTGGGACTACCTGGGTTCAGAGTTCTATTCACGATCGCAACAGCGGTGCCCTGTGTTTGAAAGCACGGAGTCCCAAGGGAGGGCTAAGCCTGGGAAGTCAGGGATGCTCTCACCAGCCCCGTCTCTCACAGAGCAGGAGACAAAATCTCTCGGTGCATCTACCTAAGGGTCCTTTATTCTGCCTTCATTATTGATTTCTTTTTTCACTCAAGATACAATTCTCAGCCAGCAAATTTTTTTCTTTCATTAGAACTACAAATACCCTCAGTGTGACCCTGTGATGGAAGCCCAGAGTTCCTTCACTTCATCACTGTAGCGCAGCGCTTAGAGCTGTCTCTTGTAGATATGTGTTTGAACTTTACCTGTTCCAAGCACCAAGAACAGTGGCTTTCCCTAGTTCACTTGCTGGAGGATTTTGTGGAGAGATATTTCCAATTGAAATGTTCAAAACTGCAAAGGTCACACCTAGATGAAAAGACTCTGCTAGCCCTGTGCAGGCAAATGCCACCTGGTTTGGCCTGCTTTGGGGTTATGGATCCGGAAGTTATAAGAATAAAATAATAGCTCCTAGCCCAGTTTGTGCCCTTGAATTCTTAGTTTGCCCTTGGGTCCTTCTCTTTTCTTACTCAGAGGCGAGTGTGGGAGTAATTCATTAAAACAATACTAAGAGAGCCACACATTTCTTTATTTGGGAGCAGCCTGAGGTCTGAACAGTTTAATCACTCCATACTTGGGTTTAGTGTGCTTTTCATTCCTTTTACAATTTGTTCCTGAAAGACATCCTACGAGGTGGAACAGACCTATTGTCCCCGTGTGACAGTTAAGGAAATTGAGGTTCTGCACTCCTTCCAACTCTCAGTGCTGATTAGCTGCAGAGCTGGAATCGGGATGCCCATCACCCAAGGTCCTTGTCAATCACTCAGCCACAAAGACAATTCCTGTCTTGGCGAAGTCATTAAAGCAAGGTCAGAGAAGCCTGGGTAGCAGCTTTTAATACTACCCTCGGAGAAACTGTCAGTTGTAAAGAGCAGTTTATGAAGTTCAAAATCTTACAATGCATAATTTTTTTTCCTACTTCTTATCTGAATTCAGACAAGTTTTCCTTTAAAGCTTTTGACTCAAAACACTTCTCAAGTTTATCTGAGAAATGTACTGCCCCATCACTAATGCCAGCAATTAATGGCCTTTACTGTTTGAAATTTTCTATTTATGCCAAAGAAATTTCTCACATTGCAGTTTACATTCATTTTCATCCACTCCTTTTCTTCTCACTCAAAATGTTGAACAGCTGGCCTCATTCAGGGCATAATAGCTCTTCTACCATTATGGCCTACTTGACCCAATCCAATCCAGCCTTCTCCTCTCCAGGGGAAATAATGCCAGGGCTATTTAGCCTCTGCACCCAGGTCCTGTATTTCCATCCTTTGATGTACATTGTGCTTCTTCTCGTGATCCTCCCATTGGAGGCCCAGGAGGACAATAGCTCCATCTTCTAAAAAGCACGCTCAGGCCTTTCCGATGAGAGGTCACAAAGCCTGGGGGCTCCCATCCCAACCCTTGGGATTAGCATATTTCCCACATTATGTTGGGTGTCAGCTCTCTGCTGGGAAGGACACCTGTCACCACTCTGTCAGTACACGGGCAGTTGGCAGACTGACCTATTGAACTCAAAAAATCAACCTGGTAAAATGGGTCAAGATGGATTGCGTGCTGTGACAGCTTTAGGATGGCTTTAGGCTCACCTTGTAGGAGAGACATGCATGTCTTGGGCACAGGGCAATCAGAGTTAATGGGGAATTGCCATATGAGCTTGCTGAAAATTGTAAGATGCTAGGAAAGCTGACCCTTCTGGATTGATTTTAGCAAAGTGCCAACTGTTAGGAGCCAATAAGCGAAAAATCCAGCTTAGTCAAATGGAAGGAATTTCCTATGGCCCTTAAAAGAAAGAAACAAAACAAAAGCTGTGTTCTTTATTTATTAGCAATACACATTGCAGTGCCAAGTGAGTATATTCATTGTGAGTAGTCCGCAAAGGCACAAAACACATCTTAATTCTTTTTCTTATCTTAGCCACTCCCCTTCTCCCATGTTTCCTCCATCTCTTTGGACCCTTTCCTTTTGCAGAAGTTCTATCTCTTGTTTCTTATTAGCTCTCTTTTATTTTGCTGTTTATTCGTACTTTCCCTGGGAAAAAGAAAGATACTTTCATTGCTCATATAAAGAGTAAAGAGAACATTTTTTTTTTAATTTTGAGTAATGCTTTAAAATCAGGGTATCTGGCAGCTTTTCACTAAAACTTCTATTTCCTACCTAATACAAAGTATTGCCCCACCCTCAGGTCCACTACAAACCAAATGTTGGTTAAGTAAGTTTTATAAAATATACAGATACTATTCTCTTGGAAGCTTCTTTCTTAAATTTGACAAGCTGTGTATTGCTTCTCAACTAGGGTTTTCTCCAGAATGAACTCTTTCGGTTCAGGGACCAGAAGTATGTCTCACACGTAACTTTAGGAAGGACGTTTGGGCTGGGTCACAACCTTGTTGAGTGATAACAAAAACCATCTGTAGAAATCCTTCACATTGCAGCTATTTCAACACAACACTGAATTAACTTTTTCTCACCATGCTAAAGACACCAAACTAACTTCTTCCCATAATGCTAGTCAGTCATTTTCAATGCCAAGTGTCAAGTTGGACTTTCTGCAACCTTCTGCAGTGTAAGAATAAGCAGAGACCCAAATATTTTGTACCAGGGCATTTTCAAGAAGTCTGTGATTTCTGTTTGCTGTGGTGCTTCTCACCAAGAGCACAAATAAGAGATTCTTTTCTCTTTTAAGAGTACCAAGTTCTCAAAATTCTTGAAGGTAATTCTGTAAACAAGAAGGTATTGCTCCAAAAATACATGTTCTCCTCCCCACCACCAAGTAGTTTGAGAAGTGATTAAAAAATCCAAAGAGTCTCTCTGTTGAACCTATCTGGGAAATTTCTCATCTCCTACATTGTGGGAAAACAGGACACATATGTTTGCAGGCAGAGATGGCGTTTAGGATGGTGTTTCCAGTAATTTTATTCTCTGAAAGGAGGGACCTCACCTATTTCCTTCCTCCTGGACCTAGTGCTTCATACATAGACAGGTGCTCTGGGTGTTTGTGGAATGCAAGAATGATGACATGTGACCTCATCATATGTAATGTAAAACATATTTTACATTAGTTATTAGACATATCCATTCAACGTAAGTGCATAATTTCACAAGTAGAAAGAAAATATTTGTTTCAAAAATAAATCAAGAAATAAAAAAGTTGTTTTCAAAAGTTTCATAAAGATACATGGTTGCACCATACTATTTGAAAAAAGAATAACTCTGCTTTGAGGTTGACTTTGGCTTTGGGGACTGGAGTGCAGCTGAATTAAGGGAGCTGCAAATCATTTGCATGCTCTGAGCCCAGTGGTCACTGGAGCCCCTGGTGACCAAAAATGCTTGTTCAAAGTGAAAGCCAGAGCCCCTTTGACCTTTGAATGCATTATCTAAGGGAGTTGTGGTCAGCTCCCCGTGCACTGGAGCTGCAGCTGTCCCGCCAGCTGGTCCGCCTGTGCTTGCAGCAGGATATTTAGAGAGGACTCGTGGCCTCACCAGATGCTTTATTGAAGGGTCCAGCTGATGCCCCACACAGTGCAAACCATTATATGCTTCATATAAAGTGACCTGATTTGGATATTGTAGCTTTTTCCTTAAATGTAGCAGACTCAACATTGCATTTTGTATTGTAATTTTCCTAGGATGTGCGCTGTCAGTTTCATGGCTACTGGTAACAGTCAAATCTAAGATGGCAAGCATTCCGCAAGGAATTTCAGGCATGCAATACCTGCGGCAGTTGCAAGGCACAGACAGCAATTCTAACAATCTGATGCTTTCAGTGTGATCCATGGCAGCGTCAGAGGACAGTGATCTGTGCAGCTATTGAATCAGTCTGAGGACACAGTGGGCAGAAACAGCTTGGCTTGTGTGCTTACTGATGTGCAAAATAACTAAGCCCAGACTGTGCATTTTGTGGGTCAAAGTTCAATGCCAGGGAGACAGACACAAGACAGTCCTATCCTGAACCCTTAATTCTCCAGGCCATTGGAGGGACCACTGGCCAGGGTCTGCTGAATTTTTAAAATGTATCTTAACTCACCTGATAAGCTAATTCATATGTTAAAGAATTTGTAAAAATTTACTCTCTTCTTTTAAGTTTGTGCACTATAGTTGTCCAACCCTATAAATCCATGATAGAAAAGAAATCTAATTTTACAGTAAAATTATGAGATAGGTTACTATTAAAATGACCTAACTAGGGAAAGCTATAACATCTGAGCCTAATATATACAGTAAAAAGTGGCATTCAGGGGGTTGGACCATATATTGAGTAGGCAAATGATTACGCAAAGTATCTTTTAATAGGCACAAAAATAGACCTGAAGACATGAACCGTTGACATGCCTTTCTCAGTACAAAAAAGAATGGCCTGGGGCTAGGGAGATAGCTCCGTGGCACAAATTTCTGCCTGGCAAGTGCAAGGTCCTCAGTTTGAACCCCAGTCCTGAAAAAAAAAAAAAAAAAAAAAAGAAGAAGAATGGCTTGAATTCATCCTTCTTATTTTTGCTTTTTGTTTGGAGTTTCCCCCCCACCCCTCTGCTATTCAATGATAATGGGAATGTTGCATGGCTTTTGGGGTAAATAATACCACTTGAGTAATTTGCCATGTGGAAATCAAAGGGGGCAGATCTCTAATGTGGAAAATGTTTTATCCTTAGAAAGCCAAACATCAGGCTCTATTTAGAATGGCATTTTATCTTTGAATCATAGGATAGATAAGTAGATAGATATATAGAATATATCCTGTATATTGTAGAATACATAATAATATGTAGAATATATTATAAAGTATATAATATAATGTAAAACATATGTAGAGAACATATTATAATATATAGACTATATCTATATAAATATAGAGAATACATATAGATATATGTATTCATATAGAGAATGCATACTGAGAGGGAGAGAGAGAATGGGAGAGTCAAACTTTGGTAAATTATTCCTCACCTAATGCATGATTCATAAATAATGTCAGTGAATTTGTGACTTTAGGGTGGTTTGTACCTCACAGGACTTCAACACTAAGACAAAAAGTGGCCTGATGCAACATTTAGTGTGTTACTAATTTTCCTTGGCTCCTATCCTAAGTGTTTCTGCTGCTCTAGAACAGTACCATAGCGATGCCAATTATGTCCAAGGCCCCAGGTCACCGGGATAGTGAGGTGTCCTTGTGCTCTTGTTCATGATACAGTGTTCGTCTCCAGACAAACGGTACACACTCAGGTGACCTCACCAGTGATCAAGTCGTTAGTTTCATAGTAGTCTTACAGAAAGGGAAAGAACCTAGGTCTTTTGGGGCCAAGCATAACTTAAATAGGGAAGCAGGATGGGTAGAGAATGGGACCAAAGGAAGATCACAAAGCCCATCTCAAGGACTCGGCTGCTTCTCTGCTGCTGATTATTAAGGAATAACATCAGAGAAGCCTGATGTTGCTTGATTTTTGCAACATTTCAAGAAAAGCTACAAAATAAGATTTTTTATGTAAAATCTTCTGGCTTATAAAAGTTAGTTCATCCCAAACCACATTTGTTGTTAGGTAAATAGTACATTTTCATGCACCTGTGAGAAATAGTCTATAGAAAGATCCCATACACTCCTTTTTTCTGTTTTCCCTAATGGCAGTGTGACTTTAGTATATCACAACTAGGGAATTGATATTAATACAAAAACATTATTGGCTCATTATTTTTAAAATATTCACTTTGGTAAAAACTGTAAGAGGGCTAGTGTAAACCTGCCTTACTCTTTCCAGTTGTCTCTTATTTCTGTTACTATCTGGGCAAATCAAAGGAGCAGCCTGTGCGGTAGTCCTCACAGCTGAAGCTGGAGAAGCTGCTTCGCACTTTGTTGCCTCATCCTTCCTTCTCGGATGCTTTTCTAGTGCCTCAGCCTGCCTCCAGCTTCTCCAGCCAGTGCGTGATACCCATTGTGTCCTCTTTCATTTCCATCTCCTCTTGCTCCTGTGCATCTCTCCACACTGGCTTCAGCTTCCATCTGTACTCAGTGTGCTCTGCAGGTGTCTCCAGGCAGCATGACCCTGCAAGCCCTGGCCTCTGATGCCCTCAGGACTCATGAGATTTTCATATTTACTTTCTTCAAATTCTTTCCTGGATCCCTCTCTTCTCTCTCTCCTCACTGAAGGTACACCATATTAGCACACTTCAAGATAGTGAGTATTCAAAGTATTTGTGCAGGAATTTTCCAAATATTAAATGCTTCCTTAAGTAAAGTGAGTAATAACTTACGAATTATAACCACGATTTTTTTAAGTAGCATAAAAAAGCCATTTTTCTGCTTCAACGGCTTTTAGCTCTCTGATACTGGAGGAATAGGGCACTGTAAACTTTTACATTGTTTTGGAGAAGAAATAATGCTTCTGTATTTCCTTCCATTTTACAAAAATGAAATTAAGTTATTCACTTCTTTCTATTTAATTGATTGTTTCTTGATTGCTCTCATGTGAGCATTTTCCATGTAAGTATAACACCCTTATCTTCAAAGTAAGCACAGGGAAGGCCATTCCTGGCCAGCTGGGCAAGACATCTTGGCACATTCCACAGGAGACTCAGACTTTATAAATACGTAGGCATTCAGAGTCATAAGTGCATATGAAGAAAGAAAACGGGGTGGAGCCTAGTGCCCACACTGCACATGGTCAGTGTCCTTGTCCTTTGAAATTCCCATAGCAAAATATAGCCAGTTGGCTAGCTAATGAACAGAAATGTATTTGTCAGAAGTCTGAGATTGTAGCACTAGCATGGTTGGGTTCTGGTGAGGGCCCTCTTCCAGGTTGCAGATGGCTGGTTTCATGTGTGAGAAAGAGAGTGAGTGGTCATTCCAGCCTGCTTTATAAGGACAGTCATCTTTCTAGTGAGCACTCCATCCTGCACTAACTACCTCTCAAAGGCTGCATCTTCCAGTGCCATTGCCTTTAGGACTAGGATTGCCTTTAGGAGTAGGATTTCAATACGTGGATTTCAGGAGGATACAGAAGCTCAGGAGACAGCAGTTACTATGGTAACCAGCCATGGAGCAGTCTCAGCCTCTGTTTGTTTTTTTTTTTTTTCCTCCAAATATTGTGGTGAATAATGGGGAGAGGAACCATAAACCTTAGTTTGAAGTTTGTCCTCAAGTGATAGTGACCACTGCCATTGCTGAAGTACATGTGCATCATGAAGAAGGCAGGAAGCAGGAAAGCATGTAATGTATATACATACATGTGTCCATACACATGTTTCAGTATGACTACAGTTGAATCTTCCTGGAGCCAGCCACTTTGCATCTAGGATTTCTCATAGTTAAGTTCATAGCTTATTTCACCTTTATCAATAAGAGAAATATACATTTGAAAGAGAAATGGTCACCATTTCCCATGAGCCTTCCTTTCCTCTTGCCCAGTGAGATCAGAATACACAAACATATCTGCATCTGTAGTTTGTTCCATAGTGCCCCTAGCTTCCCTGTACTTTCTTGTCACTTTACTCTGAAATCTCAGTCTTCAGTGGTCCTGTCTAGTGCTCCCTGCCCTCCTTCAGCCCAGTGGAATATAAGGTCACCCACCCACATCATGGATCCTCCCCTCTCCAGACACAGCTCTCCCACTGGGTTCTGCATGTCTTGCCATTACCTTTCTTGGTGGCACATTCCAAGCCACTAGCTGTCAGATCTCTCTTCCTATACCTAACCCAATGACATTACAGAGCTAGCCAATGCTCTCTTTATGACCTCAGGCATTCCTGCTTCCTACCTTGACCCATGGCCAGTGCTGGATTCTGACCTGCCTGCTACTGCTGTGTGTGACATGGACAAGGGATGAAGTGTTTGGAGTTTCATTTTCACATCTGAAAATAAACAATGCAGGTTAGATCATTACTGGCTCCATGTTATAGGTGACTAGGAATAAAAGTACAGGGAACTTTTCCAAGCCCCCGTAGCTGCTCAGCAATATGACAGTTCTCAACCAGAATGGACCTGATATTAATGAAATTTCAGGAATCCATCACAGATTACCCAAGAGAAAAGAAGTGGACTCCTGTTGGCCCTTTCAATCCAATCATTTAAATTTCTGGGGTTCTGTTGTTAACTAATACCCATGACTTTCCCCAACAGAGACTCTAATTGACTCTTACATAGGTAGAGATTTTGAGTCTTCACAGTTTTTCAAAGCATTCAAAATGACTTTAGTGTGCATTCAGGGTGACCCATCCACATCACTGATTCAACCACTTAGGATGCAGCAGAATCCTGGAGAGGACTTGCTGAAATACATTCCACAGATCTTTACTTCAGAATTTCTGATTCTGTAAGTCTGGGGTGGGTCTGAGAATTTTCTAACAGTTTGTGGCACTGCTGCCATGGATGCTGTTCTTGGGAACACACTTCAAGAGGCATAAACTAGAGGGAGGTTTGGGATGGGGTAGATTTAACATTATGGAGTAACAGCTAGGTATGAAGCAGAGTGATTGTGTTTCATGCTTTAGCCAGCAATTGACAGTTTTAATCTCCCCAAGAACCTTTTAATTAAGGTGTTGTTATTTCCATTTAATTTATGGAGGAAATAGAATTTGAGGGCGATGGAAGTTGTGCTTCTTAAACTGGGATATGTGGGGATGGGACAGGAGTTAAGGCAAGCATACCATGAATAGAACATAACTTCTTGGACCATGAATTTCATTGGCATCAGCTGTCCTCTGCTGAGCAGATTTGACCTGCTGGGGGTGGATAAGTTGGTTAATGTTCCTGTTATATGTGCCCTGATTATCTTAAGTTTGATGGATATTTGAACATTTGATAGTTAAATCATGGCTGTAAATTCTTCCTATGCTACTTCATACTAGACAAGAGGAAAATGGTAATTAATATGAGAGTTATGAATTGTTACTATTATCCTGTGAATATCCTCATATATCTAAGAAAACTTGAGCCTTCTCTTTATTGGGTCTGTGAATGATT
>PVKN010005026.1:0-31913 GCA_004027915.1 Capromys pilorides
CCTCCTTCTTTCCTCCCTCCCTCCCTTTCTCACAGAGCATCTCTTTGTTCAGATGGCCCCTCCCTTCTGGAAGATTCTTTGCTGTTTCTTGTCTGGGTTTCGGTTTTGTTTTGGTTTGCTTTGCACTGTTGGGGTTTAGCCAGGGCCTTCCCACTGAGCTACATACACAGCCCATTTTTTATTTGGAGACAGGGACTTTTTAAATTGCAAAGTCGCCCAGTGTGGCCTTGAATTTGTGACCATCCCATCTCAGCCTCCCAGAGTACTGGCTTTACAGGTGTGTGCTGCCACGCCCACTGTCGTTTCTCTTGCCCAGGTCATCTGTCATGACTCCCACTGTGCCACACTTCTGCGTGCTCTTTTTCTTGCCTTCTTTTATTTGTTCTCAGCAGGAATCCACGGCCCTCTCTCCCGTGAGACAGCCCTGCCCTGCCCTGGGGTGCTCGTTTCCATGTGTCCACACACAGCATGAGCATGGTTACGGGTGTGCACACACAGTTTCCATTTGTGTGAACCCCGGTAATGCCTTTTGCCAAGCAGGACTTCTTGGCAAGGCTCCTGTCCAGTTGGGGACCCTGGCTATTCCCAGCCCTCGCCAGCCCTAGACCCACCCATCCTCCTCGATGGGGACGGGGTCGCAGCAGCCCTAGGACAGAGTGAATAATTGGTGACTTCTTTCTAAAACAAACCAGTGTTACAGTGTTCCTGTGAACAGACTCCGTGCCACTGTGTTCCTCCTCCAGAGGACAGGTTGAAGGCGTCAGGAGTTTGCTCCGTTAAGCACGTTGCTTTTCTAGGATGGCCCTTGTTTGTGTCCCTTGCTCAAGGGTAGAAAAAACTCCAGTTCCCCAAGGATGGAGCGCTTGGGCATTCGGGAGATATGTGCTGCTTTAAACTTCGTAAGTATTGCTAGGTGTTTCCATTTCCTTCTTTTTTATTTTTAAATTTTTGAGATAGGGTCTCACTGTGCCACTAAATTGCTCAGGCTGAGCTTGAACTCGTGATTCTCCTGCCTCAGCCTCCCAGGGTGCTGGGGTTACAGGCGTGTGCCACTGTGCCACATCCTACCACCCGTGTTCAAAATGATTATACCAATACCCTTCAATGAATACGCTCATTATAAACCGTAGACACATGCTAGTAAAGTTACTCACAGAGTGGCTATACCTGGAGTAAGCACAAAGTCAGACCTCAGGGCCCTGGTTTCCAGACCCTTCTGGAATGATCTCTCATGGGGTGTGTAGGGGACACATGTTCTCCTTTTCCTCTGTGACAGCTGCCATGCTACATTGCCAAGGCTCACTGGACCTCTGTGCCCCAATTCCTGCCCCAGGGCCAGCTTGTGCCCGAGATGCCTGGGGAGGACTTGGTGTGCATGGTCCGTGTGTTCTGTGTGGTGGCTCCATCTTATTTTACTGGGCAGATAGAGCACAAGGAACCACTGACATGGAATTCTTAAAGAACAGTAGGATGTAAGTGTTTTTTTCTTAAGAAAAATTCCCAAGAGTTGGAATTCTGGTCAGAGTGTTAATATTCTTTGTCCCTCTTACATGCTGCCCAAAGGATTACATGTGGCTTAGAAGGCCTCTCCCTGAAGTACTTCATTTAAATGTCACATACGTTTGTTTTACTCAAATGGGCCTGAGTCTCCACAAAACAGGGCTGCGCTGGCTTTCTTTTTAAAATCGTTTCTTCCCTCCCTCCATCCCTCCCTCCCTCCATCCTTCCTTTTTCTTTTTCCTTTTTTTGGTACTGGGGATTGAAACCAGGGGCTCTGCACTGAGTGACATCTCTGGACCTTTATATTTATATTTATTATTATTATTATTATTATTATTATTATTATTATATTATTTACAGACTTACTAATGTGCCGAGTTGCACAGACTGTGCTTACAGCTGGGCTCTCCTGCCTCAGCTTCCCCGGGAAATGGGATTCTCCTCCCCTTCCCAGGTGGGTGCAGGCCCACACAGTTCTATCTGTACCAATGGCAACTGAATCAGACCTAGAGAGCAGAGGCTGTTTTTGAGTATAGTCTGCAGGCCAGAGGGAGCCATGTCCCCTTCTCAGGTCACTCTCGTAACTGGGGGATGGGCCCTGAGTGGAAGGTGGAAGTAGAGGACCCGCTGAGCGAGTGCACCTTCCTGCAGGAGGAGAGGTGGCCCAGGACAGCAGCGCCTGTCTGGTGACGACAACACTGAGTGCAGCATTGCCTGTCCACCTTGTAGGTCCCCAAGAGGCCAGGACTTGGGTCCAGGCCATTAGCAGTGCTTCTGTCTGCTTTCATATTCTGGCCAGGGCAGATAGCTCAGTGGACTGGTGTTCAATCCCCGGCCCTGCCCCTGGGGGTGCACTGAGAGGGCTGCTGAGACTGGACGTGGTGGCGCGTGCCTGTGACCCCAGCGCTTGGGAGGCTGAATACAGGAGGATCACTACAAGTCTGATCTGTGTGGTGAGACTCTGTAGACCCTGTACTAAGTACATTTAAAAAAAAAAAAGCCGAACTGTGTGAATGTTACTTCTCAAAGAACCATCGGTGGCCACCCAGGGGAGAACTGCCCTGGTGGCCTCACTAGACATGCGGACACGGGCTCTAACCCGCCTCTGTGACCTGCTGGCTCAGTCTTCTGCTGGGCATCTCAGACCCACAGGAAAGCCTGACCCCAGTTCTACCCAAGACTCAGGCCCTGCCCAGCTTGGGCTGTGTGCCTCTGTAGCCACAAGCTCCTGCCTGGCAGAGGACCCTGGAGGGGCCCTTCCCGGGCTGACTCACCCGGCAGAGACAAGAAGTAACTGCGCAGAGTGGAGAAGGGGAAGGTGAGCAACGGCTAGAACACTCTTATTTTTATCTTTAGGCCCGTAGCTCACGCTGGGGCAGCCCACCTGTGGCTCCTGCATAGCCCTGTTTGTTCCAGGAAGTCCAGCCTCTGGCCTTCCTGCCGCGCTGCTGAGGGTCTGAGCCCCCCTGGCCCTCTCCCCTGCGGAGCATGGTGGTTGTCTTCCGGGTTAGGGACCCAAGCAGCCAGCCAGAGGGCCCTGAGGCACAGGGTGTTGAGGCTGCTCCCTACCCCGAGGGGCAACAGATGCCACCTGGGCCCAAAAGGTTGTTCCCAGAAGAGGGCAGCCACATAAATGACACTTTCTTTGGTTTTAGTTGATAGCAAACTTCTCATTGGCCGGAGAGGCTGAGAAGCACTTCTGCTTGTCTCTAACTTACTAATAATGAAAGCAAAGGCAGAGGTAGTTCCCCTGCTCCCTTCTCACTGGGCAACACAGCAGTCTCAAGCTTCCCCTAATAAAAGCAGCTGTGGGAAATTCTGAACACCCTGGCGGTACCAGCACATGAAAATGTGCTCAGCATCAGAAGCCATCAGGGGCACTCTGATCAAAACCATCGTGACAGATTACTTTAGGGTGGCCATTACTGGGGAAAACGGAGAAACAGGTGTTGCCTTCCTGCACTCCTGGCGCAAACAAGAAACAGGGCAGCTGCGTTGGGAAAGTGTACAAAAATAGTCAGGGGCTAGGACTCATGTGGGGAAAACCCAATGTTCACACAAAAGGACACACACACAGTGTTCACAGAAACTTGGCCGTAGGAGTCATGAAGGGTGGACCCAGCACGGATGTCCATCAGTGGGAAAAAAAAAATGAAGTCTATCGATCCAGGGAAATTCTCTGGCAATAAAAGAAATGAAATGTAGATGCACAGTAAAACATGGGTAAGTCTGGAAAACAAGGAGAATGACAGAAGCCAGTCACAGGCCCCAGACGGTGCAGCTCTGTTCATGTAGAATTTCCTAATGAGACAGATCTGTGGATACCAGAAGTCCTGGAGGGCCTGGTCTGGGGAAGAAAGCAGCACGGCTAGCAGGTGTGGGTGGCCACTCAGGTGAAGATGTTTATAAATTCGACTGTGGCAATGGTCATAGAACTCTGTGAATACACTAAAGTGCATCGAAGTGTACACTCTAAATGAGTGCCATGCATGGCATATAACTTATCTCTCAAAATGGTTACAGTTTTTCAAAAAGTATAGATACTGGTTGGTTGACCAGCGGGGGCTCAATCAAGAAAGGGCCAGTTTCCTTCAGCCCCCACTCTCACCTTTAGTTAGCAGACTTCATTTAAAAACAGAAAAACCTGCACTAGCTTGGCAGTACATGCTTGTAACTCCAGCCTCAGGATGCTGAGGCAAGAGGACTGTGAGTTCAGCGCCAGCTTGGTGTACACCATGAAACTGATGAACAAAAGGACTTTCCCCAACTCCACATCCATGGCACCCACAGGAGCTTAAAATCCATGATGGCAGGAACATGTGCACAACAGAAACTGGTGAAAGTGCTACAAATAAAGGTTTCTTTTCAATTTAACTTTAAAAAAGAGCTAAACATTTATCAGGATACCCCTGGGAAGAGCACACAGATGGAAACCATCAAAGGCTGGGGTGTGACTCGATGGTAGGGCCCGTGCTGAGCACAAGAGAGACATCCAGCAGGGTTCGCTGTCCAGCATCACAAAACCAACCCCAACCCTAACCCTAGAAGTGAGCAGCCTGGGATCAGCACTTAGAGAAACAGCGTATTTCTGCACCAACCCCACCCCTCCCCCGCCAGGACCTCTTCTAGTGATGAACTGGTTATACCACGTCGACGTGCTCCTGCAGAAATTGCCTATTTTTGTACATCAAGTGGAATGTGAGAGTGGACTCTTCAGAGCCTAGCTTCTCAAGCTCAGTGTGAGACTCCGACAGGTCGTACTGCATGGTTGTGGGAAGTTCATTCTTCTTACTGGACATGCCATGTCTATTCCCCAGCTTACATACATTTCACTATTGGTGGATTGTGTGCAGCATTTATATGATTATAAACAGCTCAGTTACTGACTTTCACGGCTTTTGGTCAACACGTGCACACATTTTCACCAAGGGACCTGTGGGTTGGGGCATCCCTATACTCAGCTTTATGGATACATTTCTAGTTGATTTCACTTTGACTTCTTCCCTCTCATGGCTGCCCATGCCACCCATTGATACTTTTCCTTCTAAGCTGGGTCACCACCTGGCATCTTCTGGTTTGGCACAGACAAGAGTGAGGCTGCTAGGCCAAAAGGACTAGCCCTGGAGGGTGTCCCTGGTGTTTCTGCATCTCCAAACTTCTTCTGGGTGGCATGGCCACTTACGGTGCTGGACAGGGTGTTGATCCAAGCCACCAGGGGACTGCTGGTGTCTCAGATTTGTTTTTACCTAATCGAGTCACAATCCAGGATCTATGAAACCAAAGCAAAACTTTACCTCTGTCCAATGATCTTAGTGGGAGACCCCAAATGAAATAAGGGAAATAGAACTCCCAATCTGCTGGATGTCTGAAATGCTGAGTTTGCAGTCTCTACAATTGAGGAATGAATTCTAGGAACAATGGAGGTTAAGAGTAAGAAGAATTTATTGTGAGAGTCTGTCTAAGAGAAACAGAAGGGGGCTTGGAAAGTGGGTTTGCCCCAGCTTTGTTGTTTTTAGTTGGGTTGTCCAGGTTGGGATTGAATCCACAATCCTCCTGCTTCAGTCAGATTGGCTGGGGTTACAGACATGAGCCATGCTTGAGTTTTTAAGTGGTTCCAGCTGAGTAGGAACCAAGTTTGTACAGTGTTTTCCTGTGGGTCTTTGTTCTGCAGCTTAACTCGCCATAGAAAGACCCACTGTTGAGTGGCCAGTTTGCCTGATGCTGTCAGCACAGCCCAGTAGGAGTGGGTGGAACCTGTGCCGCAGGCCCCCAGCTTCAGCCCGCACTGGGGTGGGCGCTCCCCACACTCAGACCAGGTGTGAGCCCTTTGGACTAGAGGTGCTGTTAAGTCTGGAAACCCTGTGTGGCACTTGGTTTTTCTCCTGTTTCTTGGCACATCTCCTGCCATCCTTGGCATCTCCTTAGTGACAAGTGTCCTTCTGTATGCAGATAAGCGCTGGCTACTCCCACAGGGCTCAGGATGGGGGTGCCTGCTGGAAAGAGGAAAGCAGATCTCCACCCCATCCCTAACGCCCCAGGAGTTTGGAGGGCCTGGGGTTCAAGTGATCACTAGAAGCTGCTGATGAGTCAATCATACCTATTTAATGAAGCACCCCCCAAAAGTCTCAAATGACAGGTTTTGGGGTGTTTTGCATAAGCTGCTTCTGTAGGAGGTCCACAAGGCAGGCTCCCGTGCTTCCCTCCTGCCATGCCCTTTGCCTCTTCTCAGACCTGTTGTCATATCCTTGGCAACCCCCCCACCCCATGTTTCCACCTTCATTCTGTGAGCTGCCCTACCAAATTCATCTAACCCATGATGTGGAGCTACTGTTGGATGTGCAGCAGGAAAACCTGGGGTTGAGTACAGGCAGCCCTTACCTGACTCCAGGCTGGTGGGGAATGTGCGGCACCCCGTTCACCTGCTGGTGGAAGCACCCTGTAGGAGACGCTGGCTGGGTTCTCTCCGCACTCACCTCGGCGCCCTCTAGCTGCTGAGGGAAATGCTGGGTGGGGTTCCGCACTCAGAGAGCAAGAGTGACCACTGGCTCTGTGTCAAGCATTCAGCAGGTTCCTTTCTCTGTCATGTTTCACAAAGTGAGGGAAGGAAGTCATTTTTGAGATGACACCCCCTGTTGGGAATGGAACCCAGGGTCTTCTGCATTGAGCAACATTACAGTCCCTTTAAAAAAATTATTTTGAGACATAGTCTAATTTTTCAAGCTGCCAACTGGACTTAAATTTTGTTTAATTTCAGTTTTTTGAGACAGTCTTGCTGTGTAGTTCAGACTGGCTGAAAACATGCGCCAGTCCTTCTGCTTAAGTGCTGGGTTACATAAATAGGCTTGATGTAATCCCCCTGCCTCAGTCTCTCAGTGTTGGGACTATAGGCACACGACATCACGCTTTGTTCAGTAAATCTGGTTTTAATACTGAGGACCCCAGAGAAAACCAAGGCCTACTACTGTACTTTCAGACAGTGTCATCCGTCTCAAGCTGTGAAGCCAAATTTCAACTCTCCCTGCTGAAGTGTGAAGCTGAAGGCTTTCCCTGGCAGTTTTGCAGGTCAAAGTTTCAGCCTTTCAGCCTCAACTAGGATTGCTGTGTGCAAAGATGTTTGTAGAACAGCTGTGTCATCTGAGCTGTAATCACTGTTCCAGGAGCACACACGGTTGTTTGCTTTTGGACTGCTGGGCTCACGATAGACTCAAACTGTCCCTGTCTTCTCAGTCAAACTCCAAGACACTGGAACAGCCTCTGTGTTCCCAAGTGAGCTTAGCAAGAAATGCTCATGTATCCCTGTGAGCAGTTTGTCACTTCTGACCAGAAACTTTATTTCATAGTTTATACTGTCTTAGTAGCTCACCTACGGGTAGAACTCTGGGGTAGGCCAGCTTTGACTCAGTCTCTTCAGATGGGGCAGCAAAGGAGCAAGGCGAGGTGATGCGTGCTTGTGATCCCAGCATTCTTGGAGGTTGACAGGAGGATTGAAGTTTAAGTGCAAACTGGGCAACTTAGTGAGACCCTGTCTCAAAATCAGAAATAAAGGAGGGGATGGAGGTTACTGCAAAGGCCCTTGGTTCATCTAGTGTGGTGGCGGTGGCAGTGGATACTCACGCACATGAGCCTAAGCTGGCCTCCACCATCACGAGTGGGTGACTTTGGCCAAGTTAGGACTGAACCTCTTGCAGCACCAATCTCATGTCTCTGCACCTACAGAAGGGGAGAGCACAGCTCCCTCCACAGTGCTGCTGAGAGTGACCCATGATGCAGCTCTCAGTGCAGGTCTGGCCATGCCAAGCCAAGATGGGGCAGCAGCAACCAGAGTGTAACCTGGCCCGGGGGCGGGGAGGGGGGGCACACCCTGCTCTCCAGCACCGCAGATGGCGCAGATGGCTCTGTCGGGGTGATCCGGCTCCAGCCTGCTGTCTTGTCCCTCTTTCCAGCTGTCACAGAGGTGCCAGTGCCACCTTCTCACCCAGGAAGCTGTGGGGAACTTCACTGTGGGAGGTGAGCCGCCTGCCTTTCTGTAGACCCGTCAGCTGGTCCCTTCCAGGACAGAGGACTCGGGGTGTGTCTTTGCGAGCACAGGCCTGGGTCACTGTGACACAGGGTCATCACAGTGGGCCTTGGGTGCTGAGGTGTGAGGCAGCAGGCCTGCTCGTTGGCCTGCCTACTAGAGCAGCGAGCCTACTAGCAAAACGTGCAAACTTCAAACCTAGGGACATAAAGAATTTGAATTTGGGAGGGGAGAATTCAGAGAATGTGCAAAGTAGAGAAGGTCAAATTAGCCTGCCCCTCCCCACTGGGGAGCAGGCAGGCGGGGGGCCACACCACTGCCCCCCCCTCCCCACCGACCTCTGGCAATGCGTCCCAGGTCTGCAGGCTTCTTAGCCAGTAGCGCGCCTGTGCCTGTGCCTGCAGGCAGGAGGCCATCTGCACTCAGAGCTCTCATGTTCCACGGCAGGACCCTAAGCCCACACAGCACATAGACTCTCTGGGGAGACCAGCCAGGCTTGGGGAGCCCCCGGGGGAAAGGTCTTCAAAAATACATATAATCAACATTTCGTAACAAGATAGAAAGCCGCTGGCCCCTCTACCTAGATTCTTCAGGTCACCAGGCTGGCTTCTCTCTGCACTATCCTTAGGTACAGTCACCTACTCCCATGCCAGGGCCCTTCTTCCCTGCCGCACTGCATCTGTTGGTGACACTTTGCCTGGCTTTGTGGAGAGACTGAATGGATGGGCTTTCAGGAGGGAAACCAGTTGCAAAGTGGAGAGCAATGTGTCCACTGCCGAGACTGTCTTCCATACAGTGGAGGCTCCATGGTTAGGAGCCAGAAATACATAAGTGGACACCTGACTCCGAGTTCTGAGCTGGGAATTTTCTGCACTAGGCCAATTCTGAGCTCCATTTCCAGGCTTGTGAAGTGACATGTCTGTACCTTCTGGGGGCTGCCACAGGCCACAGGCAGGGTGTCTGGAGCCCAGGCCATGTGAGTCTCAGCCCTGGGCATGGACACTGTTGCCTGATACTGTGGCCAGGCCCAGGCTGTCACGTGAGACTTGGGAAGGCTGGGACTTGCTCCCTGTTCAGGGTGAGCTTTGCACTGGGCCAGGGTGACCTGCGGTGTGCACCCCCAGGGCAGAGCTGGTGGGGTCCTGACTTCTCCACTCACAAGAGTAGCAGACAACTCACAAAATGGCTGATTTCGGATGCTTGGGATCAACTGAGAATATGTTTATTTAAAAGCAATTTTAAATATTAAAAAAAGTAGAAATTAACATACATTACTCAAAAACTGTCACGTTAAATACATGTGAAATGAAAAGTACACTGACGTTTCATGGCAACATCTGGAGGAAAATTTGGGACCTGACTAGTGGCACTATGAGATTCCTATACAACATGGTGGAATTCTAGGCAATAAAAAAATAAATAGCAATTGCTGTTCAACAGTAAAATAAGACACGCTATTTGCAGAACATAACTTTCCCATCTGTGGGAAAGAACTACTTTGCTATTTCTTTTGCAGCGTTCCATAACTTCAAAATACTGTACCATGTACAAAATTGCAGATAGTGGCTCATGAGTTTAAGATCGGATTTAAACACAAGGTTGGCGATGGTGTTCTATCTAGTTTTCCTATGTCCTACAGTAAACTAGATTAGAGGACTCAACTTCCTTACGGAAACAAAAACACAACCAGAAAAAGGCATGGAAGATGCACAGCAGAGACTAGACACCAACTCCACGTAATTTTAGAGATACAGCTTTTGTGTGTGGTTTTTATAAACCAGTTTATTTTCAAATCACTGAAAATAGTCTAGGCCACAAAAAAAAACGGCTCTTTCACACAACTGAAAGTGTGCAAACGAATGCAGCAGACTGCGCAACTTCAGTGCTGGCCTCTTGTCCTGACACCGGTGTGGTACCAGCACGGGCACAGTGTCGCCCACTCCGAGCTTCGGGTGGGAATGGACATAAGCCCAGACACCTAGGAAGCAACTGCTTAAACTAGTTTTCATTAGCAGCTGATAAAATATTTTGCAGGTCTGGCATGCAGGTTTGTTTTTCAAGTGGCCATCCGAAGTGCTCCAAGCAACCAGTTAAACAACACTAAATTAATGTTTACTGAGCACTGTGACTATGAAGTGGGCCTTTCCTATAGTTCTGGTTCAGAGTTGTGCTTCTGCGAAAGTAACACTTCTCATTCATTGCCAAGATTATCTGCATAAAAATATTAGTCTCCTGTCCTGTTGCCAAAATAGCAGTTTAAGTAAATGTAATGCGAGAACGGCACATGCGCCCGGGAATCGAAGAACAGTCCCCCTGACAGTGGATACTACTGTACTCTTTTCTAAGACTCGGACTGATGTCAAAGACTGAATTACATACAATGTTCTCAATGGTCTGACAAGAATGGCTGGGATGGAAAATAAAACAAAAATGATGACAAGAAGAAAAAGCACACTGTGAGGGCAGAAACTGAGAGAGGAAAAAGGAGAGGGAGGGAGAGAAGAAAGCACGCAAGTGTGAGAGAGAAAAGAGGCTCTGCAGGGAGAGAGCCTTTTTCACAGTGCAATTCACAGCAGCGCTCCAAGACTTGGTTATGAAGTGACTGGGGGGTGGGGGGCATGTCTATTGGGCAGAGCTTAAGATGGGAAAACTTATTTCTTAGTGGGGGTTTAATAAACAGAATGGAAAAGAAAAGCTTGGTTTCAGCACCTGGATTCCACACCAGAAAAATGGTAAAGGGTTGATTTCTAAATCTCTCATCTTGCATAATCTTTTAAAAGTTTAGGTATGGGGATCTAGTCCAGTGGTGCAGTGCCTGCCCGGCAAGCACGAGGTCATGAATTCTGCTCTCAACACTGAAAAAAAAGTTTTAAGCTTTTTCAAGAACAAAACCAAGAAAACAATTTAAAACCAATACTTCAGATGCCCTGATACATTTAAGGGATGCTGACTCCTAATATGATATGTAAATCCATACTCTTGTGAAGGCCAAATGACTGACTAGAAACAAATGTTCTTGCAATCTTATAATTTCTGCTTTAATGGCGCTCAAGTTTAAAAAGTGTATACAGTTCAATTTATTGATACTATTTATTCCTTTATAAAAGGCAGGTATCAGGTAAGCTTCTAGATGCATGCATATTGTACAGGTTAGTATCTTCTGGCAGTCCTTGGTTCCTGAATGCTGAACTTCATCAGATGTGTCTTAAACTTTTGTCAAAATAATTATGAAGGATATGTTACTTCTGCATAATGAGGTAATATCTCAGGGTGGGTACTCATCACCATATGACAGTATAAATCCACTTGCCTAAACTTGCATGAGGTTGTGTGCATTGTAAGATGCCACAGAGAGTTTTGGGTCAGTGAGTATTTTGCTAAAGGAGTAACACATTTAACTAAGCACTTTCCTGTAATAAATACCAAAGTAGGTGTTTATCGCTGTAAACTGTGTACACAGATAACTACAGGCTGGTCTGTCATGGAGCTAACGAAGAGTTTCACCTGGAGCACAGAACCCACCTCTTTGCTAATGTTGCATTTTCAGTAACATGATTGAGAATACTGTTAGGAACAGAGCCAATTCCATGCCCTTCAGTGGCTGCTGGAGACCACTTCTACTTACAAAGCCAACATTTTCTACACTCATTTGTTGTTGTTTTTCTATTTGTCTGTAAAACAGCATAGATAGATGTAAGTGCTAGAAGCCAAGGATGGCTTTGGCAAACCAGTAAGGCGAACTGGGTCCCGAGGTTACCCTAACACTGGTGAAGGCAGAAGACCACAGGATATTTACAACACATACTATATTCCCCTCCTGAGGTGGCCCTTCATGGGTTTCTCATTCTGTAACAGCAGCTATATACACATTGTGCATAAGATTACGTGGAGGCAGCAGTCTTGCATGAAGGATGTGGGCAGTCTGAGGCTTCGGCTTCTTGCTAGTCAGACAGGATGTGAACAAAAGACACTGGAAAGACCCCCTTTCTTTCAGGCTGTCCTTCGATGTGCCCAATCTGCAGAGAGAAGAGGTGTTTCAGGCCAGAGGTGCAAATAGCTAATCTGGAGCAGGTACCATGGGTACCTGCCCAAAGTCTGCCTGTGCACCTGGGGATGGAACCCCAGTTTCACTCTCCCCACCCTTTGGTGAACCTCATAGAGCCTCGGGGTCAACCAGCAATATGTTTATTTAAAAGTAATTGAAACATTAAAAAAATTTTTAAAAAGCAGAAATTAATTTCTAAAAAGTAGAGATTAAACTCATGGGAATTTAGTAAAAGAACAAAGTTGCAAATGACAGATCTTAACAGTAAGCATGTGGATTTCAACATACCAGTAGCCTGAAAAGGAGGGAATAACCTGCCCTGGCCTTTGGAAGGCTTCAGGTTCCAAAGTCCTTGCTTTCCAGGTGGGTAACCTCAGACAAATGTTGATAATCCTGCTACTGTGAAAATGGGGCTAAAAATGCCTTTTTCTCAGGTTCTACGTACCAATCCTGTCTTTTGATTACTATAGGGAAAAGATCCTGTGAAAGTTTGATGTGGACTATGGCCAGTGGCAATTTTGTGTCCTAACATAAGCCCACAAGCCATGGCAACCTGCAAAAATTTTCTCAATACCTCAGTTAGCTCATTATGAATTAAAGAGAGTCATGCCATGAGCCTTTCACAAAAAAAGAGAACACCATACATATTGGCTTTAAATGCCAAATACAGAGAAGGCTTTGAAGGCTGGGGTGGAACAAGCCAGGCCAGGCCAGGCCGGCTCTTTCTCCCTTCTTGGTGCACCTGCACTGCCGGGGGCGGACTACAGGACCCCGCCCAGGGCTCTCTCACAGCCCAGGCTGTTCTCAGCCAAAACCCCTGCTACTGGTTGCCTTGTTTGCAAGCTAAGATGTGGCCTACAGATCCTATACAGTCTTAAGTGGCAGCATGCAGTCAGGGCTGCGGAGTCACAGATCACTGTTAGGATGGGTGGTAATGTCCTCATGTCTGGTTAAACAGGTGCTGACGGCCCACAGAATTTCTCCCCAGAACGACACCAGAGGCATCAATAAAGACTCATCCCTCAGCAGTCTCTGCTGGAGTTACCAGTTTCTTAGCAAAGAATATAATCACTATCCAATGTAGACATTCATAATTGCCAAATAAGTCCTGTGATATTCTTGTGAAGTAGATTAATCATGTTCCATTTTTTTTTCAGAGAAAGTAGGTTTAGAGAAGGGACATGCTCTTCTCCAAGGCCACAGAGCTAGCTGTGACTCTAGCTGGGGCCTTCAGTCTGTCTCCGTGTTGCTGTCCTGAGTTGGCTCTCCAACAGATCGCATGCTGAGGGCAAGCCCAGCTCCAGCAGCAGATGCTGGAACTGCTGAGCACCTTAGGCTTTGACTGTCCAGGAGACAAAGTGGCCCTCGTTACTTCAGTCTTTGTTTTCTAGCCTTAGCAGTACTCATACTCTTTGATGTAGGGGTTCCCCTGAGCACTGCAGGAGTCAGTGTGTCCCTGGCTTCTACTACTAGATGACCACAGTACCCACCTTTCTCAGGTCCTTCCCAACAATGATAATGTGTCCCCAGATATTGTCAAAAGTCCCAGAGGGGCAAAACTGTCCCCAGTTGGAACCAACCTGAGTGCACTCTCCCTACAGGCCTGAAGGGAGAATGGCTGCACCCTCCCTGGCCAGCCTGAGCAGTATGGGCCACGTGGCTGCCCTTGTTGGCCTCTTCCAACCTGGTATCCACAGGGCCTCTGGCCTCTAAACAGCTCTCTGGGAAAGACAGTGATGTCCTTCCTTCCCCAAGGTCGGAAGGTTTTACTGTAACAGCTCTTCACAGATATTCTCAACCAACCTTCTAAATCAGGCAAGGAAGTGTGGTGGCCACACTTTGCAAAGGGAGGACTTCAGGGTGAGCCTGAAGACTGTGCACTGGTCCATCAGCCTAGTTTGGCCTTCTGATGCCCAGCCTGGTACCAGGGTGGATTTGGAATCTTGACCTTGCCTGCTTACTGGTTGCTAGGGAAAGATGATCAGCAACGTGCTTAGACGGCTTTTTTTTTTTTCTATCTGAAACATTAGAAAACACCTGCAACCACACAATGTTCTTATATGATGCCATGGGAAAAACATGCAAATATTTGTTCTAATCCACTTTCAAAGCAGTAAGCCTATTTTCCTAGCATATGCTACAGTGACAAAAAAGATCAAATATTCAGGGCCACTTAGGTAAGTGACACAGCTGGAAGATCCTTAAGCTTCAGAGTGCCCTCATTGACCGCAGGGTCTGAGGACTCAACGTGCTGTCCACCTGGACAGGGCTGCGTGAGTAGAAGGAAGAAACACACAGAGAGCCATACGTACCCACCACTCCTGGTCCTCCTCCCCTGTGACAATAATCACTTCTCCCTCAATGAATGTGAGCTCGTCGTCATTGTCTGCCTGGCAGTCATAAATGGTCTTCACACGCCTCACTTTATTTTTTCCCTTTAATAAAGAAATTGAGTTTTAGCTATGAAAGCAGACTGAACACGCACAAGAGCACAGTGCTAAGGTAAGTCACTCCACTGAGCCTTGACCTCAAGTGTGTGTGTGTGTGTGTGTGTGTGTGTGTGTGTGCACATGTGTACGCACAATGGCAGGAGCATCTGCCAGGAGCCCAAGGTACTGGGTGCTCTCAAGGAATGACAGCCTGTCTTCCTAAGTTAGCATCAGCCGAGTCCCCAGCAGGGATGAGGCCTCGCCGTGTTACTTTCGCCAGAAAGCAAATGAGGCCCTGCCTTCCTCCACTGGCAACACCAACTTGCAGAAATGACAGCAGAGTCTAAAAATGTTTTTAGGAAACATGATGTAAAGCAAAAAGTGCAGTTTCTGCATAGTGAATGCGCAGCATAAACAAATTTCTCAGTCCCCTCATGCAAAACAGCAGGTCAGGACATGCTGGTCAGACCCGGCAGGATTAGCTTGGGCTGGGAGGATTCTGTACTGTTCCCACAACAGATGTAATTTCTGACCAATTTGGACATGGGTATTATTGGCTGGGTTCCAGTTTCAAAGGGGAAGATGCAAATAAAAGACGTTGCTTTCCCAAGTATACTTTTAACATCCAGCTAATTAAATAATTAGCAATCAAAAAAGCAAACTGTCTCTAAGTGCTCCCTCTCTGCTCCTGGGGTTTTCCTCCACCCTGACCCAACTGTAGCCCCAGAGGCTTTTCATCTCTGTGCTGACTCTCAGGAACTGAGAAGGGCTGTAATGTGTTACTCTATGACGGCAGATTACTGTGTAAACTCCTTTTCTGCACAAGAAGGTATAGAGCTGGACGCCCAGGAGTCCTAAGCCTGTTTTCCCAATCAGGCTCCGTCAGCAGAGCACCCAAGGGCAGCCAGCTCAGGGAGCAAACACCATGCTTTCTTCCCTGAGGCTGGAGCAGGCCCCTTCTCCCACCAACTTGTACAGAGGCTGTAGAGGCAACTCGGGAGGCACCCACCGTGTTAATCTTTCTGGGCAGTGGTACAGGTGTCTCAGGCAGAGTGGGTGTGAGGTCATTAGAGTCTTCGGATGCCTGCTTCTGAATGGCATCTCGGGACTGCATGTTTGGGGACAGGTCCATGGGGTGTGACTTCTGTGTGCCCTCAGAGGGCTGCTGAGCCTTGGGTGAGATGTCACCAGCTTGGGATTTTGCCAGCAGGTCTCCCAGCTGTGGTTTGGGGGGCAGGTCCTTCATATGTGGCTTGGGAGGCAAGTCTGAGAGCTGGGGCTTGGGTGGCAGGTCGCCCAGCTGTGGCTTGGGGGGAAGCTCTCCAGGCTTAGGTGGCAAATCTCCAATCTGGGGCTTGGGGGCCAGTTCAGTGGGCTTTGGGGGAAGGTCTCCAGGCGGTGGCTTTTGTGGTAACTCTGCCAGTTGTGATGATTTCTGAAAAATCTCAGGTGGGATGTTGCCTTTGTCTAGGGAAAGATGATGGCTTGTTTCTGTTTTCCGTAGTGCCACTGTAGGGACAGATAGAAAGGGAAGTGACTGGAACAGAATGTGAGGGGGAGGCAGGTCTGCTCTTCTCACAGTCACCTGAGCCAGCCTCATTACCTGGAAGAAAGTCATCTCTAGTACACACTCAGGATGGCTAGCTCAGGGCCCACCTCAGCAGACCTGTCTATAACAAGGTCAGGGCTGAAGCCAGGAAGCAGCTACATGACAATTCACAATTTTATACTTCAATCATGTAAGAACAAGTCACCTATATTAACCCAGGATTTTTAAAATACAAGCAAAAATAATGCAGTGTGTGGAAAACTGGAATGTATAATACAACTTTTCCATGAGCCCACCTTTCACCTCAGTGTAGCCATTTTTCATTTCCCTTCTTGCTTTTGCTATGTAACTTCTATAGATAAAGCTCTATGTACTGTTTTAGGAGAGTATTTACCATATTATCAAGTTTCTTAGTACGAATGTAATTATTTTTTATTTTTATATATTTAGTCCAGGGTCTACAGGGTCTCACTACACAGATCAGACTCATAGTGATCCTACTGTTTTTAGCCTCCCAAGTACTGGAATCAGAGGCATGCACCATCCAGTTTCAACTGCCCTCTCAGTGTGCCCTGGAGGTGGGGCTGGCATGGCATGCCAGGGATCCAACCCCAGCCACTGCGTCTGCCTAAGCAGGTGCTTCAGTCCACTGAGCTATCTGGCTGGCCCACAAAATGTAATTTTGAAGGAACATTTAATTCCCTTATTTTACATGATTCGTGCAGGAATAAGCAAAATGCTTCTTGTTACCCATCTTCATATCTGTGGATGTATCAGTTAAAAACAAGATGTGGATTACAATACATGCTGCACTGCAGTAACACGCACTGTCTGAAGTTTTTTCCACCTAATATACTCAGGAGAGTTTCTAAGTTCCTCATTTCTCTTCAATAGCTGCCTAGGACTCCATGCTCAGGCGATGCTACAAATCCCTGAGCTGAGGCGCAGTTCTATGGAGCTCACCTATGCCACTCAGAATGTGAGTGCTACTAATTGGAGCTCACCCATCCGCCAGCTGTGTGACCTTGGGCACACTGTACAAACTCTGTATTTCAGGGTCCTCATCTCTAAAACGACCTCAAAGAACTGCCCTGAAGATTATATACATATGTGAAGAATTTATTGTCAGGAACTGGCAGGCTGTGCTTCTTAAGAGGAATGCTATCATTCCTATTAAATAGGGTTCCTGGGGCCAAGATTCCTATTTTCATAGCTTTGGTTCCTGGCACAGCGTATGCTCAGGGAGGGAACAGCTGACGAAAGCACAGAGTGAATCAAAGTAAGGATTTTATTCTAAAAATATAACAAGAGATTTTGAAGAACGTCTTTAGAAAAGAGAGAAAAAAGCTGGACATGGTGACACATGCTTACAATGTTAGTACCCTAGGAGGCTGAGGCAGGAAACTGAGTGTGAAATCTGTCTGGGTAATTTAGACCAGTTTCAAAATAAAAAAGGGGATTAATATGTAGCTCAACATGAAGGCCTAGATTCAATCTCTAGCATTGGGAGCGACAGAGACAGACAGACAGGGATCAACCAGTGATGTGAACTGTTCTAAGCTATCCTGGGCTGCTTCATTCATGGCCTTCCTAGCCGCATCTCTTTCTGAGGAAGTCGCACTCCAGGACACTGCTCTGGGGTTGGTTCTGGAGGCCAACTAACGTGGCTGAATTCCTTAGGCCAGTTAAAAAGTGAAACGAGGCCAGTCTGGCCTTTCTATAACCTGATCTGATGTGGGCAGCCTAAAATCTGAGGACGGCAGCGAGGAGGGATAACCTGGGGGGTGGGGGCTGAGGCAGGGAAGCTGGAAAGACCTTGCTGGAGCCACACTTAATGGGGGTGTGTGTGCTATAAGTGCTGGGTGTCCCAAGCCCTCAAGTACACAAGTCACCTGCCACCCTGATTATAGGAATCATCCTAAAGAACATCTGAGGTGGCAAGGGCCATGGCTGGCAGCATCCCAACAGCTCAAGGCTGAGCATATGAGGAAGAAAGGATGTGCTGAAGAACTGTCTTGCTGAGAGAATGAACAGCATGGTTTCCGGCAAGGTGCACCAGCAAGCAGCAGTGCGCAGAACTGTAGCTGCACCGCCTAAGCCAGGCTGAGGCTAGCTGACCCCAGTCCCATGAGGGACAGAAGAGTGCATGGTAACTGTGCCCCAGCTGCAAACATCGGCAGTGGTGACGTTCCCGTGAAGAGGCAACCAGACATACACACGTGCTGGCAGGCCGCGTCACCAAGAAGCGCTTTCCCTAAACCGAACCGAGTACTCTACTGACAGAAAGCCAGGGGACAGTGTTAAATAAACACATGGACATGCAAAGACCAAAATACAGACTGCAAGACCTGTGAGACAAACAATGCCACTTTCTGCAATAAGACAGACGTGCATGGTGGTACAGTTTGCACATGGTTGAGTAGTCACAAGCCTCTATGTGTTCAGAAACAATTCTAAGTGTGAAACAGAAACTATGCTACTTAGGGATGAGGTCTGTGGGAGGCGATGGGGATTAGATAAGGGATCGAAGTGGCGCCCTCCTGATTAAGTCCTTGTTACATTTTTAAGCAAAGAGGGACCTGGATGCACCAATGCAAGCCCATAATCTCTGCATTCTGGACAGATGCAGGAGGATCAAGTTTGAGCCCAGGGTTGATGACTTAGTAAGATCCTGTCTCAAAATAAAAAGGGCTGGTGACAGAGCTCGGTACAAAGGCTCTGAGTTCAAGCTGCAGTACATAAGAAGAGAAGAGAACCGACAGGCTGCATGTACTTCTCTTTTGCTCGCTGCACAGGCCTGGGGCTCAGCTACCAAGGCAGCTCTTAGAATTCAGAGCTTCAGAGCTACAAACCTTGATTCTTCTTCTGTTTGATACTAGGGCTCAAACCTAGGGCGCTCTATCCCAGAGCTACATACCCAGCACCCCCCATGCCCTGCTTTGAGCAGGGTCTCACTAAGCTGCTGCCCAATGTGACATTCCCATATGTATTACCAGTGGTTCATAGCCACCCAGCAGGGAGACATAAAACTTACAACTCCATCAGGAACATGTCAAGGAATTTTTGACTTTTCATATGTGATAATGAGCTTACATATGCATAAAATGCCATGGACTTTGGGATCTCCTAAGGAACCGTCAGAGGTGGGTAGGTACGTAAATAACAACCATACGCAAGCCTCAAGGGATCACTGTTGGAGATGGATGATGAGCTCAACTGGGAGAGGAGCTGTCATCCACTCTTCAGTATGTTTCTCCCTTGTGGAACCTTACGAATTGAAGCCAGGGCCTTCATATTTATTAGCCACATACCCAGCCCCCTCACCCCAAATTTTTAAAGACAGGGTCTCATTTAGTTATTCAGGCTGGGATTGAACTTTGGGTCCTTGTGCCTCAGCCTCCCATGGTGCTATAGAGATTTCTGTGTAAGCGTAGCATTGTTTTTTTGGCTGTACCAGGGATTGAATTCAGGACTTTGTGCTTGTGAGGCAGGCATTTATATGGCTGAGCTATCTCCCCAGCCCTTGTAAGTTTATTATGGGAAACATCAAGCTGTAAAAGTATTTACAAATAAAGAAAGTAGCTGTAGTCAGTGGTGGAGAACCTAAAGCACATGTGCTGAATCAGCTGTTCATTATCACCGAGATTCTCAAACACTGGCCATCACTGGCAGAGAGCAGTGGGCAGGGGTGAGGACACACATCAAGGTGGGGTGGTGGTCAGCAACCCGCATTGTGACGGGGAGTTCAGAGAGAACAATGTATGGCACAAGAAGGAGGGCATGAGTTGGAGCGCTGCCCTCGTGGGTGAGGTGCAGGCTTCTCCTTCCAGGTCATGGGCCACTGTGTGCAGGCAGGCAGGGCACAAGGTGGTGGTGGGGTGGGCACATGTTCAGGTTCAGAGAGCAGCACTCCTGAGAACAGGGTGTGAAGGGCCAGGTTGGGCAGCAATAGAGGGCAGTGCGATGCTATGGCCAGGAGAAAGTGACTTCTGCCTGCTGGCCCAGCTGTCAGAGTGTCAGGTCAAGAGAGCAGAGTACAGCTCAGAGAGGAGAGGTGGATTGTGGGCATGCTTCTGGTAATGTGCTGGGACTGAAGGGGATGGGGACAGGGAACAGGTAGCTGTGGTCACAGTGGGTCCCAATGGGACTGGGAAGCACCAGAATCTGAGTGTTAGAGGAAATGAGTGGGAGGCAAGTAGAGAAGGGACAGTTGCGACACATGTGTGACACGGGATAGACTTTAGATGTGGGAACAGGGCCCAGGAAATGTGGTTGAAACTCCTAAGATCAGGATAGCACTCTAGACAGAGTTGAAAGACAGCATCACAACCAAAAATATCCTAGGCAAAGCTTAGCAAATGCGGGGAGCCTCTGTCCTGCTCTGTGCAAAGCAGTCAGCAGCGGTGGGCACCTCCTCACCTCAAAGGGCCTGGTCCCGTGCATCACTGCACTTCCAGACATGCCCCTGAGCTGAGGAAACTTGCAGGGTGGGGGCTCAGTTCACCTACACTAACTCTGTTCTGACTTTTACTTCAAGTAGGCCACAGAGTGCGGGGGCTGGGTTAGAAATCTGTCTGCTGGTACCAGCAACCCAGAGCAGCTTGGAGTTTCTCTGGGACACATGCAGGACTGAGACTCATTGGTCTCTGGTTTCACAAGGACAGTGAGGAAGGCACTCTGAGGTGACTGGCAACTCTAAAGGTCAGGTGTGGCTCTGCACCAGCATTTGTGCTGTAGCACAAAGACTGATACTCTGTTTTTTTTTGTTTTGAGGCAAAGTCTTCCTTCACAGTTTAGGCCAGCCTTGAACTCACAGAGATTCTCCTGCCTGAGCTTTCCAAGCGCTGGAATTACAGGCCTGCATCATCAGGCTCCACTACTGAAATTCTGCTTTTTTAAGTCTAAGCTTGGACAGAGGTGAGGAAGATTTGGAGGAAGCTGAGTTTCTCTGCTTTGCAGCACTCAAGAGACACGGTTTCCCTCTATTCCCCAAAGCATGCTGTCTCTCCGCTGCATGGCAGGTGCCACCCAGGAAGGGTCCTTTGGCCCTCTACTTGCGGGGGGCTTCCTCATGCTCTCCTAACAAACCCTGTGAAGCAGGCTAGTATTTCTTGCTTTACAGATGAGGAATTCAAGCTATGGGCTGCTACCAAGTCACCTGCCTGCGGTCACAGCTAGTAAGTGCAAGGGTCAGTATTGGCTCCTGGGTCCCTCAGGTCATGTATCCACAAGGGGAGAGAACGGTCCTTGGGACCGTAATGAAGTGTCTTCTGAGAAGTGGTGTTTTTAGGAAAAGTATAATCATGGGTTTGCCAATTATAGGTTTTAGTTTGCAAATAATGTTCTTTGCTTAACAAGTATTTATTGGGCATTCACTATGTGCCAGGTGTGGCTCTGAGCATTTGGAATAGATTAGTGAACCAGAGGGATCTCTATCCTGTAGGAGGACACAGTTTAGTTACATGATGAGTACGAAAATGATGAGTCTTACCTTTCTGAGGTAGTTTAGGAAGAACTCTTGGGCCAAGGGCAGTCTTTGCAGAACTGGTGCTAGTTGATAAATAATAACAATTTAGGATCTATGACAGCTACAATGGTTGATAGTAATCTACTCATAAAAACCAAAGCTATTTATGAATTATTAAAATAGTCCTTTCACAATGTAGTCAGCAAAATATGACAGTCTACATTGCATTTCAGTTTGCCTTGCTGGAGAAGCAGAGTAAGGGCAAGAAATAAATCCCTGTTAATGCTGAAGCCAAAGCTTTCCCCAGAGGTATGTGTATGAAAATACTCAGCAGTTGTAACCACAAGAAAAGTGCATGGCAGGACCCCAGGTCTTGTGATCTCACAAAGCAGCCCTGTCACCCCACATAGGAAACTTAAGCATCACTGGCTGGCAGAAGGCCCCAGGCCATTCAGCAGTGGAAGCGGAAATTCAGCCCTGCTCTGTTGGGCCCCCAGCTCTCACTTCCTTCTCCCCACCAGCACAGGCAGCTTGGGTTCTCAGGCTCCCGGCACACCCGGGCAGTGGCCTCCTTTTGAAGGACATGCAAATGAGTAGGGGGTAAAAGCATCTCAGTCCCTGGAATAGAAATTTGCACTGTGTGGTCTAAGTAATCAAATGTGTCCTCTATCCACTGGAAGCCACTACTTCCCTTTAACAATAGCCTATAAGGACCCTCAAGAACACCAGCAGCCCTGGACAATGAGAAGTCAAAGTGATCAAGGCCCAGAGCTGCATCTTCCGAGAATCCCTTCCTGTTCTCTAATGTCCTAGGAGTTGACTTTTTCTCCTTTCTATCCTAACTGCATTAAAGGAAAACAAAAGGGCAACCAACCAACCACATAGATGGGGGAAAAAAAGGAAAGGCCTGTGCTCCCACCTTCCAGTGAGACCCTTGGCCATTCTGGTTTTATAGCCCTCTCCTCAGCTCACATGTGGCCGTTACATGTGGGGGACTGGAGGTAAACACTGCTGACACAGAGCCACTAATGGAAGAAAAACAGCCAATGCAATTGGAGGCTTGGCTATCAGTTCCTGCTGGGCACATGGCCTGTGGTCGCTTGTGGCCATTTCCCTAGGACCAAGGCCTAGAGCCTTTTAGAGCTTGCAGTGATGACCACCTGCTTCTGCAAGTATGTCACACGCTCACCACCACTGGCTTAGAGGTTCGGAAACCGCTTACACAGAAGTCCTGGGATCAACACTGAATGGGCTTCTCCCCACGGAGATGAACGTGAGGGCGCTGCCAGGGTGCTGCTATCTGTGCTGTGGATGTGCACGTGGGGGTGGGGCAATGAAGCTCAGCGACTCCTCAGCAATCTGCCAGGCTGCCCTGAGCCTCAGCTTTCTCATTTAGGAAACTGAGGACGACAAGAATTGGAATCTATCCTATAGCAGAGGAAGTAAGACAGCAGCACTGAAAAAATAGGGTTTGTCTCTTCATCTTTGATCAACTCTAGAAAATGAATCCCATTACCAGCTGATCCTCCCTGAGGCTTTGAATTGGGAACTGGCTCTGTGTCCTTGGGGCAGGGTCAGATAACTACTGTCCTTGGAGGATTTCCCAAAGGACCTCATTCTGGGAGCAGAGGAGGGGCAGAAACACTATTTGCAGCCCAGCTGGAAAAGTCTTACGAGCAGGAAACCTAGGAGCAGACATTCTTGTTTTTTCAAATGTTTAGAAATCTCTAGGGTATCATTATTTCCCTGAGAAGCATCTTTTCATTCTCAAGTCTGCAAAATGGGTAAGAGGGAAATCAACAACAACAACAACAAATTACTTAACCCAGCAAAAACAAGAACTCAAACTCATTCTGGAGGAGTTTGTTGGAGATGACTGTGCGCCTCCTGCACCTCCAGGGCAGTGAGGCCAGCCACTGCTGTCCTGGAAGGAGAAGGCTCTGCAGCTGCAGATCTGTGCCGGTGATGATGTGTACTGCAGCTGAGCAGCAAGGTGCACATGCGGGCTGCCAGCTCATGTCTGCATTCTCACCATATGCACCGTGGCAGGTATACTTGGAGAGGATGGGGAAAGCAGCTAAAGCCCACTGCTACAACCTGCCTTTGAGGTATGAGCCAGGCAGGGAGGAGGTGCTCAGACGGCTCACCTTGATTGCTGAGACAACCCTTCAAACTTGTTTGTGGTCTTACTTGATGATGATGAACCCACATCGTTACCTACAAAGAAAATCAAAAGCTGAAAGTTGCATCTTCCAACCGGTATGGATGGCTATGGCAGGAACAGTACCCTTCAACTTCCAGAAAAGCATTTAAAAGACATAAGCCAAAATGGCATGCACTGGGGCATTAAAGGCATAACAACAATTAAGAGCCGTTGGGCTTTGATGTTTTTATTGCAAGCAAGTCAGAGAGGCGAGGAGCCCAC
Source organism: Capromys pilorides (assembly GCA_004027915.1). Lineage (NCBI taxonomy): Eukaryota > Metazoa > Chordata > Mammalia > Rodentia > Capromyidae > Capromys > Capromys pilorides. The sequence goes on from PVKN010005026.1 coordinate 23,933, forward strand.
TCCATGAAAAGGCTTCTAAGATCACTGAAGCTGGTAATATACCATTCACTCTGGATCTTGTACTTGGCCGAGGCACGGACAGAACACTAAATGTCCAGATCACCCCCACTCTGGATAGAACCCCAGAAAGTGTACTCAGAGGCCTGAAGGCACAGGCATGGACACTACATGAAGGGCACTGCTAGCCAGCCACCAGCTGCTGTGGACTCACTCATTCCAATATGGGTGCGGAGCAAGCAGGAAGCACAAAAGCAAAAATGCCACTACACAAATCCATAGTTTACTTTCAGCCCTGGTCCATGAGTTTATGACATGAATTCTGAAAACAGATCACACTCCTAGACCTCATTTTACTCTGCTACTTTTCTTCTTTCCTTTGTCTTCATTTCCTTATAATTTAAACACTGTTAAAATAAGAGTTGGTCTTTACTGTAGGTTATCAAAAAGTAGGGAGGTTAATGAAATACTACTTTGAAAATCCAAAGTTGCCACAAACTCAAATCTGCCCATCTGTTGTTTTTTTCATCTGAAGCCTGCCTCAGAGGTCTCCTGGGACTGACTGCTGAGGCCATAAGAGATGTGGGACTTCAGTAATCAGAGACTGAGCTACTGGGGACATTGCAATTCTTATAGATACAAAGCCTAGAATGGCCCTCCTCACTTGGGCCAAGCTAGAACTGCAGCCTAGGGTGCCTCACCACAGGGGAACAATGAGGCACAGCTTGCAGAACATGGGCACTTACTGGGCCACCTGTGTCTGATGCAGCACCTCCTCCATGCCTCATCTCTGGGCACAGAAACAACTGTTGGGAGACCGAGTAGACTCACTTGCCTGCCCTCTCTGAGCTCAGAGCCATCACACGTTGTAGAAGGCAGTATGTGGACAGGGTGAGAACTGTAGGCTCTTAGCTACACAGGCCAAGACAAATTCCGGGTCCCCCCACCCCCCAGTGGCATCTATGAGAATGGTTTCCTGTAGACCAGGTGCCAGCATGTATCTCTGCTCTGTGCACTGTGGTCTAGAATTAGGTAAGCTAATGCATGCGAAGTGCTCGGCATGGAGCTCAGCACTTGAGCTCACCTTATAAAATAACACGTGTAGTACTTTAATCTAACTCTTCTAAATGATGAACATTTTCTTTTTTCCTACCAGCCATAGATCTGCATCAAGAAACTGAAGGCACAAGATAGGACTTATAGGTGAGAAGAGCCTCTGTCATGATGAAAGTGGGGCCTTCTGTGAAGTAGAACAGGCAAAGATGGGGGCTGAGACCTTTGGGGATACTGAGAGTGTATCAGTTGAAACAGACCATTTAAACATACTGAGTTTTTTTTGGCTGGCTCAGCCTGCTCTGTGCAGGAAATTGAACCATGGTCCTCTACAGCTGCCTAACCTTTCCTAAGCAGGCGCTTTAGACCACTGAGCTAACTTGCTAGCCCCAAAAGATACTAAGTTTTAATCGTGGAACTTGTACATGTGACTTTATTGGGAAAAGGGGTCTATTGTCAAAGTGAGTTAATTAATTTAACACATTTTAAAAAAATGTTTTTAAAACATTTGAGACGGGGTCTCACTATGTATGTAGCCCAGGGTGGCCTCATGTTCACGAATCCTGGTTCAGCTTCCCAAGTGCTGGGATTATAGGCATGTAGCATCACAACCACTGTTTGCTTCACTTTTTGAGGTCTCACTAAACTCAAAAATCATAACCCTCCTGCCTTAGCCTTCCAAGGTTAAGGCTGTGAGATGAAGACATTACTATGAGCAAATCAAGTGGCCCCTGAACAGTCCTTGAAAAGAGGCAAAAGCAGTTTCAGAAATATTCAACACAAAGGAATAGAGAGAAGGCTATCCTAGGATAAGGACATCGTGTGACGAAAGGCTCAGACGGGAGGCCAGGAGGCCAGAAAGTGCTCTGGGCACCTCCTGTACTTGAGCAGAACAGGCTCATCCCATACCTGGCCCAGAGCAATGGGAATCCAAAGGCCCTTATCTCTGTCTTGTCCTCATGGGCTGAGAGATGGCAGACTAAGGGGAACCTGAGAGCTCGGGGAAGATTGGTGGATGGGAGAACTGCAAGTTCCAGGGAGGTTGATTTGCCTAGTGCCCGACTGGTGCCAGCCTCACTCTTGCCCTTGGCTTCTGGAATAGAACGGCAGCAGGGGGCAAGCGTCAGGATCACCACACAGGGACCACATAACGCAAAGCATGAGATCAGGAGATGACGATCAGAACAAGCGCACCTTGCTGGGGAGAGGTGCAGTGGTATCTCAGCCCATTACCTAGCTGTGTCTGCAGATGCATCCGCCTGTCTCTCATACATGCACACAGACACAGACCATGCACAAGTAATGGCTTTGGGAATTTCAGAATTAACATTTGGAGCTGTTTGCAAATGGTTGCCAAAGCCACAGTAAGTGGAAAAGTGTCATTTTTGCTGAGGATGGACTTTGAGTTCTATCATCAGGGCTGTCTGGAGGCAGGGAACTCCGGAGACAATAATTTTATTTTATTTTTGAGACAGGATCTCACTTTAAGTTCAGGCTGGTCTCAAACTCACTTTGTAGCCCATGCTGGCCTGAAATTCACAATGGTTGTCCTGCCTCAGCCTCCCAAATCCTATGATTATAGGCATGCACCACTATGCCTGTCATATGATTTTCATAACCTTGTTTCTTAGTGAGAAAGGCCCCAATGACACTAACACTGAAGATTAAAAACAAAAGGCCTTGTTCCTGAATGAAATGAAAAGATAACTAAAGGAGTTATAATTTTCAAGTTAGAAGAGAGAAATTTGGAAAAAGTATTTCAAGAACTCTGGAGTCTCTGCAGATAAATAAATATAGGCACTATGAACTACACAGGAAGAAAACCAATTAAACAAGAGCACCAATGTCCAGTAAGATTTGGAAAGAAGGTTAATTTGTAATATGAAAAATCTATATAGAAAACCCATAGCTTTTTTTTTGAGACTAGGTCTTGCTACATAGTTTAGTCTGGCCTTGAACTCATGGTAATCCTGTCTCAGCCTCCTGAGTGCTGGGATTATAGGTGTGCATCATCACACATGATGGAAACTGTGACTTCCAATGGACTTGGGATTCTTTGTGATAAATTTGGGAGTCCTGAAGTCCTTGAAGTACAACTCCTAAAAACATCTAGGACACCCTTGGTATTTACTGGCTTTACTGGTACCTGGCTTTATGCCTCAATTCCTCCCGCCTTGCTTGCTTTGCGAGGGACCTGATTAGCACCCGCCGCAGATATGCACTCCTCTGAGACCTCTGCTGGCTTTCTCATGCAGCCTGCCACTGCCAATGCCACTGCCACTGCCACTGCCACTATTGTCTAACATTTCCAGAGTCTGGTCTACATGGACATGCTGAAAGAAGGAAAAATGTATATTGTTTACTCCTCTGGACCATGAGCTCTGTGAACACATACCCTGAGAAGGCCCAAGCAGCAGCCACACTAGGTGCTTGAAATAAGCCTGCTGAGTTGAAGAACGCAGGGCTAAATAAGACTCATCTGTACATACACACATGCACCAGGGCATCAGGGCCAGACAGCAAACAGGTGCAACAATCTGTACATGGATAGTATGGCTTTTTCCAAAACTTCAATAAACTCCCAACACTTAAGATAGTAAAAGCATTAAACTGCATTATCTACACATCCATGCAGCAGGGCTTCTCTGTGTGTCAGTCATGGGGCAGTACCCTGCTGGTGATGGGTTGACCCACATGGTAGGACTACTACTAGGCTAGGAGGAATCATGATAATGTTTCTTGTCAATAGGAATTTGTCATCTGCAGTGTTAGTAAACTGACTGAATGAGTGGTTTTGGGAAAGATTATTATTCAGTGTTAACATTCACTGTATGCCAAGCATGATTCCAGGTTCTGTGAACACAAGTGAGAACAAGACAGACAAGGGAGCTGCTTCACGGAGTGTGCATTCTAGTGGGGAGACAGACATATAAATGTAGCCCTCAACTCAGACAAGGTGCTCAGGAGCAAATGAGCTCCTTCAGAGAAGAGGGTTGGGAAGACAAACATGCAAGATGAGAACTGTGAGGGTCCAGAGAGCCCGCCTGCCAAGGAGCTAGATGGAGGTCTTCTAAAGAGGGAAGGAGCAGGGCAGCCAGGAGCTGAAGGAGGCTAGGGCACGAGCAGCAACGAGAGAGCCGTATGTGAGGCCTTCCTGGCCCCTGGTGTACAGAACTGGTATTAGCTGAAGCTCAGAAGGAAGTCTTCAGAGGGCGGTTAGGGAAGTGTGACCATGGCCTGCTTTGTATTTTGTAAGAACACCATTCTGGCTGTTGGGAGAGAATGGGTTACTTGGCTCCGCTGAGTTTTTCTTTCCTCTTCAGTGAGATGAATGCCTACCTCAAAGAGCTGCTATTTCAACTGAGATTTAGAATGTGCTCAGCATCTTACTACTACTAAGCCAGCCCTTGTATCTGTGGGTCCCAACCTCTGGAATCAAACTGTGGATCAGAAATATTCAGGAAAAAACTGCCTGTACAGAACATGTACAGACTTTTTAAAGTAACATTTATACTGTACGTAGTACATCCAATCTGTGGTCTATCTTTTTAAATGTTACAGTAAAAAGTAAAAAGGGAGGTCTTCTTACATCTATTAACATTATATTATTAACTACATTACATATTTTATATGCAGCCCAAGACAATTAATTCTTTACTGAAAAAAAAAAAAAAAAAAAAACTAGTGGGCCATGGGTTGGACATGTGTGAATGTAATATGCTTGGGTTATACGCAAACATTATGCCATTTCACATCATTTTATATAAGACGTAAGCATGTGCAGATTTTAGCTCCCTTGGGAGACTCTGGGATCACTCCCCTGATGATACTGAGGGAAACTATTTATTGCTATAATAGTTTTTATTGGCCCTGTGCATTTCTTAAGATGATTCTTAGCCTTCTGAGAAAGGCATAGTTATACCAATACATGTCCAGGTCCTCATCCGGTAAGCGTGCAGTTTGGCCCACTTCTCGAATGTGCTAACTGTCCACTAACCAGCGGAGCACCATGCACAGCCTGACCCGGGGCAGCTTTGGCCCTGACTTTAGGTTAACTTACCCCAAGGAACTGCGCCTTTGTTTGGGGGCCCATGAGGTAGTGGGCTGGGAGGGTCGGATAGGGTTCTCTTGTGTCCGGGTGGTGGGGGAGGAGGCCTCTTCTTGGATAGGGTGGAGCTGCCACTAGAGGTCTGTGTGCTTAGAGGGAGTGTTGAAGGTGGGCCAGTTGGACCTAGAAAGGAAATTGAATGGGGCAGGAAGGTTAATCCCAGTCTCACAGACACAGAGAAGCTAGTATGCAATCACTTCCACACAGTACAATGTGGTGGTCTGACACATGGAGACAAAAGAAAACAGCTGGATGTCGTAAAATCCACCAATTCAAAAACTCGCAAATAGGGCTTAAAAAATTGGTGGTTAAAAAAAGAGAAAATTACAACACAGGAAAGGAGGATGTGTGCTTTTAAGGAACAAAATGGGCATCATTTAGGGACAATGCAAAAATAACACACATACTTTAGTCCAACGATACACTGGAATCATCACAGAATCTACTGAGGAAGAAGGCACACAGTGCTACCAACAAGATCAATGGGGAAGGAGTACAGTATTATGTAACCTAAACTACAAGCTTCACAAGCTGACATAGGAATGAATTTCTGTAACAGGAGTTTTCCTCTCCATTACATAGTTTTCTTTTAGTCAGCAAGCTGAAGTTTTTTTTAAAAAAATGTTTCTAAATAATAAAAGACCTATAAAGTTAATTAGAAAAAATAAAAAGAGAAACCCAAAACCTTATTTCTTGTCTCACTTCTGAATAGTTCTAGAAATCTAAGTCATAATTACACTGGAAGCCTGAATGACAGCTAATTGAGTAGGCTTTAAAAAGCATTTATAGGAGTAACGTGTATATCTTAGTTTTGTTTATTCAAAGTGACATTGAAGTTGCTGGTATGTGTCAGGTATTACATGATGGGCACTTGGACAAATATTTCCTTATGGGCAATTACGAGCTGCATGTTTAACCACGCCCATAAACAATTTCTTTTGCAAACATCTAAAAAATTAAAAAGGAAACCAATGACAACAAAGCTAAGAACACTGCCACAGAAAATGTCTAACACATGACAGTGGGTACTGGTGATCCAGAAAGATTCCCAAGAGCTTTATACACAATGTGTATTAATAGAAAAGTTTAGCCAGGTATGGTGGCACACACCTGCAATTCTAGCACTCAGGAGGCTGAGGCAGGAGGGTCGTTTCAAATTCAAGGCCCACTTGGGTTAGGTAGTGAATTCAAAACTAGCCTACAACTACATAGTAAGACCCTATCTCAAAGCAAGCAAGCAACCAACCACAGAAAAAATTACTACTGGTCTCTTTTTTTGATAAATAGTATTTCCCATCGTCAGTCACCACTCAGTACTAACACTGACTTAAATTCACAAAGACTATCTAGTCTTGTCAGCAAATATACTGTTAGCATCAGTCAAGTGATAGTCTGTATTCGGATTAAAAAGGTCATAGCCACACGACTTCTGTCTCGCTGATCAAGTCCATAACAGAAACTTCATGGTTACTCTAAATCAACATCTAATCATGGTATCAACTACTGCAGCTTCATAAACTACTTTATGTACAGTGACAAAAATAAGGTGACCAATATAGCCTTGAATTTGTGTAATGCTTAGTAGTTTTCAAAATGTGTCTATATGTTATTTCTTCTGATTTTCACTAACAGTCTTGTGAGGTACATGGGTTCAGGATGGTTCCTGTCCTGCAGCCAAGAAAATAAAGGGGTCGGCATGATTAAGTCATGCAGACATGAGGGGCAGAGCAGGACAGAGAAAGTGCTGGGGTCTGGTGAGGCTCTCAGGATAGCCATCAATGCTGTTGGCTCCTTAAGGCTGGGACAGCATTTCCTTGGCTTGTTACATAGGGCAAACAATAAATGTTCAGTTTCACGAAGTCTAACTTTCTTCTTGGAAATAAATGCATAATAGATAATAGACAATGGTGAGATTCTCTAGCAGTTTCATCTTCATCGCCCTCTACAGGCTTTTTGGATGCAATGCATCTGGAAAATCAATGGGTTCCAATTTCTATCTGGAAACAAAAACTGCATAGATAAAATGTTAATGGTGCTGTCTCTGAGAAGAGCTGTACAGGAACCTGGGAGAATCACTTGGGAGTTGTTCAGTCACAGAAAGCCAAGCAGAATCCAGCCTCAGAGAGTCTAGGAACTTGGCCAGGTATGGTAGGTGAGAGACTGCCTCCGACAGAACCCTGCCCTGACCTATGGTTATGCATCAGCCTTCTAATAGCCTGCTTCTTTTTCTCTGAAGGGCATTGCCTCTTCTCTGGTTACAAAACTCAGATAGGATCAAGCTCTCTCTCCACCTCACATCCTTGTCTTTCAATGGTAAGCTTGCAAGCGACCTTGCCCATAATGCTTCTCTAATCCACCCTTTCTCTGGAGAGACTGCTTCTACTGAACTTCCACAAATTTAAAGATGCTAAATAGCTTCTACCATGTTTTAGAATTGCTGATTTTCTCCCTTCTCAGACTGTGCCCCCACCGACAAAAGATTTCTATTCTCTTCCTATTTCCCAGGGCACCTGGCATGTCCTCAGTACTAGATGCCTGTATATAGGAATAATTCGAAGTGGGGGTCAGCAGGGGCTTTTCCAACAATCTGTATATCTGGTGTTTAGTACACAAGATAACCCACAGGTCTTCCTTCTGGGAAGCCAAACAAAAGCACATCTCTGAAATTTGCAAGAAAAAGCCAATACCTATCAGATAGTTTGAAAAATTGGCCTGACAGTTTAAAAAAATCCTGCCTTAGAAGTGTAACTTCATAGTAAACATGTAATTTAGGGGAACATTATATCTATAGAAGTAATAAGCAACAGGAATGCACAAGTCATC
>PVKN010005027.1:0-31911 GCA_004027915.1 Capromys pilorides
CAGTATTATCTTTATCTCAGAATGGGTATGGTTGGGCCAAATGCAAGAAGACTGTTGCCTCCCAACCAAGGAAGAGGGTACGATTTCACAGGGGAGTTTAAGCAGGGGAGGGGGCCACTGAGTGAGGTGGACGATCAAGTCCATCCAAGGCAATCGGTGGGTTTGGCATGTCTGGCAGGAAGTGGGGGGGGGGGGGGCGCCCACAGGATGGCCATTGCAGGTTCCCGTAAGTGTGAGAGCCAGCCTGATAAACGGGGTTATACTGGTCTCTGACAGTGTGGAGGGCTCTCTGTTGAACAGAGTGATGCATCTGTTGTCTTTCTCTTCAAGTTGGGCAGAGTCCAATGTGGGGACCTAACACATTCCTCTGTGGTTTCCACGATTCAGCTATTGCAAATTATGCTGCTATAAACATGAGTGCACGTATATCAACATGGTATGAGGTTTTCAATTCATGTGGAAAAATAACCCAGAGGGGGAATAGCAGGGTCAAATGGGGCCACTAAGCCTAGTTTTCACAGGAATCTCCACGCTGGTTTCCACAGTGGTTGTACCAGTCTACAAAGTGCACTTTGCTTCCTTTCTGGGGGGAGGCAGGGGTACTGGCAGTCCAACTGAGGATCTCAGGGGCGCTTGCCAGGCAAGCATTGCACTGCTGAGCTGTATCCCCAGCCCCTGCATTGTTTTTTATTGGCAGCAAATGAAGGGATTTTAGACAAAGGCCGAGTCTGCCCTGGGCATCCCTCCCTTTCCCAACCACGGAGCTTTTGAATAGGCCGTTCTGCTGTCCCAGACGGCTGGCCCGACATCAGCTCTCATTAGCTCAGGGTCTCCGTGCCTTCTCCCACCAACTAATTGAAAATTAAAGGCTGTTCAACTAGAAACGAGACATTTTTCTAAACGTCAGTCTTGTGCAGAGCACGTACCTCAGCAGGTGTACATGCTGTGGAGCCAGCCAGAAGAAGAAGGGCTGCCCATTCAGGCGGTCCAAGTGCCGCCGCGCCAGAAGGTACGTGAACAGTGCTTGTTAATGTGTGAAGTTGTTTTTACTCATTGAAAACTCAGCGCTAGAGAACTTAGCAATCAGCTCCACTGCTGAATGTCCAGTGATGTGATTACCCACGCAGGTTGGGAATGCCAAGAAACAAGGGAACTCTGGCAGTAGATAGATTACACTGCAGTCCTGGTTCCACATGGGGACACCGTCGTCGCCTCGGGGCATGTAGCACACCCGCAGAAGCTCTCAGGAACATGCTGCGTATTTCAGGATGGCTGAGAGAGGGTTGTGGAGTCCTTCCCAAAAAAGAAATGCAACTGCTTGAGGTGGGGTAGAAGCTACTCCACCCGACTCGATCCTTCCACCATGAGTGGGTGTCACAAAGTGCCACTTGGTACCAGTAAGCATAGCTAACTGGGATCTCTCACTTGAAATAACTTAAGAAGCCAATGAAAGGAAGCAGTCTAAAGACAAACGAAGACCGGAGCGTCACATTTGTCACCTGCCTCTTGCGAGCGTGAGGAGCCAGCTCTAAGTCGAATGCGTAAGAAAGGCAAAAATGGTGGCAGAAAATCTGAACAAAATAAAAGAAAGCCAGTCATATTTTCGCATTCCACCTAGTTTAGGAGAACGGAACTCTAACCGAGAAGAGTAGTAATTACTGCTGGAGGGTGGGACGTCTTAAAGCAGGAATCCAGTGGAGAAACAACACGGCGTAGGATAAATTAATGGAAACTATAATGAGGGCTCATACACAATTTTCTTAGGGAGCAATTTTGGCAGGTTAATAAGCCTGGCTTGTTTTTAAAAAGGAAGAGACTAAAGCATATTCTTTCTTTCTGATCTCAAGTAGTTTTGCTATTCTAATAAGATGTTACCAAAGTATAAAAATGGTAGCCTTGAAATTATAGCAATTTTTAATGTTAATAGCAAGACAAAATATAATTTTCCACTGTTGGAAAACAGATTCCGTGGACACCACCCCGCGCTGTGTTCCGCCATCTGCTGGCAGCTAGTTTATCTGGAATCATCATGCAGCTCGGATCCACAGTGCCAAAGCAACCCAGGACTTTGCACTTGTGCGCCGTGTGCAGGCTAACGTCGTGCCACCCGCTCTTTCTGCATGGGTGTCCACCCTCCCTGGGGCAGCCGCTGCTCCGGGCTGGCCTGGGCTGGGTGAGCAGGTCTCTCTCCGGAGAGCTCCGGGCTGCGCAGGCTCATCGCCTGGATTCGAGCCGCGAGCGTGGAGGAGCTTTGCAGGCAGCCGTTGTGTCCCTTGATGGTGTGGTGTGCTCCTTCCACGGAGGCCTGGGGCTCCCAGAGCAGGTGTCCCTCCTGGAAAGGCAGCAGAAGGTGTGTGGCTTTTTCTAACCCAGCTCCCCAACATCACAGTACTTTCTATCCCTGGACTGCGTTTTGTTTGTGGGGGCACTGGCAGAGTCCACAGTACTTTGAAGCGGGGGGCATCAATTGTACTTTTTATCTTTTATTATGCTTGGTCCTGGAGATCAAACCTGGGACCTTTGGCTTGCCCGGCAGGCGCTCGGCCCCTGAGCTTTGTCCCCAGCCCCTGTACTTCTCCATGGAATGACTGGCGGCTGCTGAGGGTGTCTCTCCCACCATGCAGGGCATTTCTGCTCATCCTGGGGTTCATATCCACGCACCTCTCCCTCAGCCTCCATTCAGTACACACGCCACAGCCAGCCCCGGGACTGGGCCCCCGGCTGGGTGTGAGGGTCCTGGGCTTCCTTAAGGCTTTTGTGTTAATGTTTGTGTATAGCTTTTCAGTGTTTCTCTTGTGACACTTTGAAAGATACTTCGCATACCTTTCTTGAATGGCCCGTTGAGTGTGCATGCGTACATGTCCCTCTCCACCTTTGTAAATATGTTTTACTTTTCAAAAGTGTGAAATCAATGGAAGACTACTTTGAAAAGTAAATTGTGTTATATCCCCTTATACATATGATAACAACTGAAAGAGCCAAGAAAAAAATTAATATGCTGCACTGATGAATAAAAGTCGGGGGACTACCTTCTTTCACAGAACAAACTCCTGATCTTTCCATTGAATAAAGTGAGTTAAAAGCTTATAAAATGTGAAAATAAAAATGCAGCTATTTCCTTAAGTACATAACTAGATCAATGATTCCCAAGCTTTCAGATGTGATTTCAAAGCTGTGTTTGAAGTATTGCTTTGAAGTATTGTACTCTAAAAACTTTTATTGCCATTGCTTTCCTTTACTAAAAATTAACTAGATAATTGTGATTCATTAGATGCAGGAAGCGATGAACACAGTCCGTGTTGCCTACATACATTATTTCAATGTCACTTAAGCTTATGTTTTTGGCATTCTGGTTCCAAGAACCTATGTGGGGAAAATAATGAGTCTCTCTGATACAGGAGGAAATCTAGTCACCTTGCTGGATGCACTAAATTTATGTTCCCCGAAATGGAAGAAGTCCAGGGAACAACGGCAGTTAAGAGCAGAAACCATTTACTGAGAGAGACAGCTCCAGAGAGACAGGAGGGGACCTGGAAGTGGGGTTCCCAGGAGCCCACTCTACCAAAAATGCTTGGCAGAGCAAAATCCCAAGGCAGGCACAAAAATCATGAGGTGGGGAGAGCGTGGGCCAATACAGTGACCAGTGGCCACAGGGATGGCCACTCAGGTGACACTGAGCCAGCGGGAAGGGAGGCCATGCAGCTAGGGCACAGGAAAGCACTGTCTAGACTCTATTGGTGGGCTGGCAAGATGGCTCAGCGGTCTAAGGCACCTGCTTAAGCAAGCTTAGGCAACCACAAGGACCGCGGTTCAATCCCCAGCATCACATGCTGCGCCAGCCCCACCCCCAGGGCAGGCTGAGCTGGCCATAACATAGATAAATAAAGTTTAATATATTAGACTCTATTGGCTCCCAGTGTAGCGAATCTCGAGTCGCTGTTTGTCCCTCAGAGCAGGCAGGCCTGGTCCTTCCGTCTTCATCTCGAGGCCCGGCCTTGGACAGCGGCACCTCCGGCCACAGCTGTGCTGTGTTCTCCTCTTCCACGCAGGCGCCCCCAGGCCTAGCACTGCCTGAACGCCTACTTCTACCTAACTTGGCTGTGTATAATATTTCTTTTGTTTTGTGTTCACATAATTTGCTAATATAACTAAAATTTTGGAAAGTAAGCAAGTATTTTCTTTCTTTTTTTTTTGTATTACCAGGGGTTGAACTCAGAACCTTGTACTTGCCAGGCAAACACTTATTCCACTGAGCTATCTCCCTGGCCTCCTAACCAAGTATTTTATTTTCTCTCTCACTCTTTTTTTTATTATGGCCGGCTCAGCCTGCCCTGGGGGTGAGGCTGGCCAGCATGTGATGCCAGGGATCAAACCATGGTCCCTGTTGTTGCCTAAGCTTGCCTAAGCAGGTACGTTAGACCACGGAGCCATCTCGCCAGCCACTAAGCAAGTATTTTATTTATTTATTTTTTTGCGGAACCAGGGATCAAACTCAGGACGTTTGCACTTGCCAGGCAGGCACTTGTGCCCCTGAGCTATCTCCCTGGCTCCCCTAAGCAAGTATTTTAAAGTAGGCACTTTTCTTCAGTCACCTGAGAAGCAAGTAAGAACACCAGCTTCCCTGGATATAAACACTGTATCCACGTAAATATCTAGAGCGAAGAAAGAAAGTTTCCAAGCATTTTCCCATTTTCTCCGTGTTCTCTAAGTTCTGTAAGCAGCTGACTATTAATAGGCCAGAAAGGCCTGGTCCGTGTGCATGCGTGCTGGTTTTTTGGGTTGGGGCACTTCTGTAGGTCACCGGCAGGCTGCTCCTGGTCCTTTGCCCCTGCCTGCAGGATGGTCTGCAGGTGAAGGCTCGACCCCCTTAGAGTAGAGACAGAGACAGGGGAGAGCTGATCCCTTCGCCCTGAGGATCGCACTTCAAAGGCTTGGCTCTGAAGTCCTTAAGAAAGACCATGCTGAGCTGTAAAAACCTGAAGAGGCTTTTAGAACGCTTTGCTTGTCAAAGAAACGCAGCTTGTGGAGCCTGGTTTTCTACAGTGCAAGCTCCAACAGGTTCCACCTTAGAGTCAGGAAGAGGCCGTCTGCAGTTCAGTGAAGACCAGGAGCAGGGGGGCCGCGGGTCACCCTCCCAGGTCAGTTCCCTCCTGCGGGAGCCGCTGTCATCCTCAACAGAGCTTCCTGGGGTTCTGTTGGAGTCCCTTCCTGGTTCTCTTCTCGGCCCAAGAAGTCTAAACTTACAATCCTAAAACCCGTTATTGGAATTCCACCAACTTAATTCCAATCTACCACTCCCAGCGTAATTCATGGCGATAACAAAGACACTAAGACATATACATATATATAATTATTGAGGAGCCAAGGGGCCCTAAGTCCAGCCATGAAGATGGCTTTCTGGAACTAAGAGAGTGACCCAGGGCTGCACTCCGGCTTTATTCATTGGAGAAGGGGGAGTGGCTTGTGAAAGGGAACTTTGGAAAGGTGAGCTCTGAAGGGAATTGCGGGAGGAAGGTGAGCTGTGAGCTGGGCTAGGTAGGAGGCCTGCATTTACCTCCACCATATTTAGAGATTTACAAAGGAAGTAATTTGCATTATGCTACTGAGATAGCATCTACTATTTTGGGGGTCTGGTGCTTCAGCTCTGACGTGTAATCTTTCACCCCCAGGAAGTCATAGCCTCTATCTCAAGGCTCGATCCCAGCTGACACCGTAAAGCAGTGGCTCTTTGTCCTGTTATGAGAGAAACACGCGTGCCATCTTCAAAACTTACCACCAGCACCTCAGCTAGACCAATATACACTGCTTAAGGCCAATTGAAAGAATAATGAAAAGTCCTAGCCAGCTCTGTACATTTCAATACCAGGGAATAGGGTCAGGCTCAGTCAAAATGGAGACAGTCACTTTTCTTTTAAGGAGAGCTGCTCAGATGAGCCTCCACAGGGTTCAGCCCCACTCATCACTCCTTCTGGGGGGCTCTACATGCAGCCTGGGCCAGGTGTTCTTGGGTGGCTGAGCTGCACTTTCTGTGAGTGACATCTTTTCCCCAGTCCCCTGTCCCCTGCTCCTCAGCCCCTGGGATCCCCTAGTGGCCCCACCAAGGCAAGGGTTCCTTCCAGTCTGGAGAAAAGTGTGAGGGACTAATTCGATCCCTGCACTGTGCGGAGGCTTCTGCATCCCTCTCCCTTTCCGCATTCGCCGAGAGCGTCCTCCAGGCAGTGGCCCGCTGCTGGGCTGATCTCAGGTCTGCCAGTTCCCAGCCAGGCTTGCTGGCAACCTGTCTCACCCACAGCAGGACTCGCTAGAGATCTGCAGCCACAGAACCAGGGCAGAGCCTGCCAGATGCCAGCTGATGCCGCTGCCTGTGGCCTAGCAGTCAGGGCTCCAGGTCCTAGGCCTGCAGGAAACGCAGCTGGATACAGCTTCACCGAGGAAGCCAAGAGAGGCTGGCAGGGTAGGTGGTGAGGGAGCCCTGCAGAGGCCGGGGGCCCGCTGTCCTTGCTCTGCCTCGAGTGTCCTGGAGGGCTTCACTGGGCAGCCTCCCCCTGGGAGCAGAAGCGGGAACAGAAAAACAAGCCACTGCTCTGTGCCACAGCCCCACGGCCAGGGGCCACACCTTTGGGTGTGGACCGGATGCCCAACATGGCGCTCCTCCGTTGCCTGTCCTAGGCACAGGGAGAACAGTTCACTCCTTCCTGCATTGGCATCCCCAGGATCGCCCCTGTCACGCTGCCCTTGGCTACTCCCAGCCTCTGCCCAGTCTTGAAACCCTGCCTCCCTCGCTGGGGTGTCAGGCTGCGCTGGAAACCCTGCAGCTCACGCTGAGAAGGGTCCCCATAGCGTGCCTTTTCACTATTTTTAGTCCTGTCAGAGAGGCTACATAATGAAAAACACCGGAGGAAAAATTTAAAAAGGGTAGAAGAAAAGGATGGAAGTCTAAGCGGCTTCTCCCGCCTGGCCCCTCCAGCTGATGCCTCTATTTTTTAAAGATCTATAGTCAGTTTCTTTTTTCTGTTCTTTTGGTGGTACCAGGGATCGGACTCAGGATCTTGTGCTTGCTGAGCAAGCACTTATCCCCCTGAGCTACCTCCCCAGACCCCAGTTTTGTAAAGCTCTATTCTGCCCAGAGTCACACAGCCACAGCAGCAGCCCCTCGTTGGCTTCCAAGTGGTCATGTCAGCTTAGGGTGGGGGTTGTCATTAGATCTAAAACAGACTCAGGCGGGCAGCACGCCAGGTGGGACAACTTGGTGCACTCACTGCGTCAGTGCTCCATACAGTGATATGTAAGTACGGATGGAATATTTCATGGAAGTCATTTTTAAGAATGCCAAAAAAGGGGCTGGGGAGCTAGCTCCATGGCACAAGTGCCTGCCTGGCAAGTGCAAGGTCATGAGTTGAAACCCTGGTCCCGGAAAAAAAAAAAAGAAGAAGAAGAAGAAGAAAAAATGCCCAAAAAAAGCCTGGTATGGTGGCGCACACCTATAATCCCAGCACTTGGAAGGAAGGAAGATCCGTGCAAGTTCGAGACCAGCATGGGCTACAAAAGTGAGCTCAAGGCCAGCCTGACCTGCATGGTGAGACCCTGTCTCGAAAAGACAAAAAAAAAAGAAAGAATGCATATAATGATACATGGAAGATGTTTTAATAAACTAATACTAGTTAAGTTAGATGAGAGGACACCATACAGACAAGCCTTCTCACAGTGTTACAATAATTAAAATGCTAGAAATAAATGAAAGAGAATAGGGAATTTAGTAATAGATTCACGAGATTGGGAAGCTGACTGTGGCAGAAGCAGCCTTCCGGAGCAGCTGAAAATTATCGGTTAGCATCCTAGCACCACACGCCATACATGAGTTTCAGGCAGGTTAAAAATGTAAAACACAGGCGCTGGGGAGATAACTCCATGGCACAAGTGCCTGCTGGGCAAGTGTCACATCGTGAGTTCAAGCCCCGGTCCCACAAAAACCAAAAACAAAAGTAAAATACATTTGGAAATATGGAAACTTTTCCTATGGCAAGTTAGGGAAGACTTCCTTAAACCCCCAAAGCAAAAACCATATAAATGTGCATTATATGTATGAAAATGTTCTGTTCTAGCTAACATAATGTTGATTTCTTGAGCTGGTTGTGGGCAGCTAAATTATACAGAAATATTCTAGGCAGTCAGACAGGGCCAGGCTCTCAAGGACAACATGGAAGACAAGGTGACTTTACAACTAGAGACAGACACTCCTCTGCTTCGGGCCAGATCTCAAGACAAGAGTAAACAAGCAACTACATACTTACTTAAGGGTGAGCATCAGGGATTGATAAGCTAAATAAGTATCAACCACCTTGAAAGACCCTGGAAATAGTCCGAGCCCAAGCCCAACAGGAAGAGACCTTGTTCTGTATTCTTGCCCGCTTGCTATGTGACTTGCCTTCCCATTTCATCCTGATTTTAATCAATTGTACCTGAGCAATGGTGCTTGTACCCTCATTGGTTGACCACCTCATACCCCGCTAAGGGAGTTTCCGTAGTTTTCACTTTAGACCCGCTGCACCACATGGTTTTCTTCTATAAAAGTCCCTGGATGTGACAACTTCCTGGGGACACCCACTCGGGATCCCCTTCCTGTCCCTCTCTCAGACAGGAGCTTTCTTTCCCTCAATACATATGTTCTGCTCATTGTTGTACCCTAACCAAAGCGTCTCCATCTTGTTCTGTATGCGCCGCCATTCTATGTCTGAATTAAACTAAAACTTTGTAACTTTGTACTTATCCACTGCCTTGCAGCCCCAGATGAGCCCTGCAGCCCCTATCTGATTCCTTCCAGAAGTGCACTCCCTCGCCTCTCCCTAGCCCTGAGCCCTGCAGCTCCCATCTGCCCCTTCCAGCAGTGTGCGCCCCTTGCTTCTCCCTTGCCCTGAGCTCTGTAGCCCACATCTGGACTCCCAAGTTGTACTCCCACCACCCCACCCCTTCTGCAGTTTGCAGGCTTAAATACCAACTGTTCTCTTGCCTCGGCGCGCACCCTGTCACATCTTGCTGGGTGTACGCCGCTGGGTACCAGCTTCAATAAAGCGCTGTTTTCCTGTTCGGACTTGCCTCGTTTCTGAGTTACAGCACTCATTGCCTCCGTTTGTGACGATAGCCAAACCTAGGAGCGCACATCTACTTCCTGGCCATCCCTCAAGGGCCCATACGTGGATGGGAAGTACTAGTCTTCAGTAGTAACCATGGCACACACCACAGGGCAGCAGCTACACTCGCGCTCATCCGCCTAGGCAGGGGTCGGTCTAGCCCAGCTTTAGGGGGTGTCAGGACAGAGGTCTGCCCATTAGCAGTCCTGGGAGCCCTCGGCGAGGCTGCAGCAGCCAGCAAGGAGCGGGGGGCGCCCAGCTCTGAAGGACAGCGTGGTGGGCAGGAAGAGGAGGGGAGGTCATCACCAGCACACTTAGTGGCGGTCCCGCGTGTATAGCTCAAAGGAAGGATGCAAAACTAACACGCAGCATGTGGCCCCAAAAGACAGGGAATGTTTCAGTTTAAAAAAGTATTTCTTTTTTGTTTGTTTGTTTGTTTTTGTGGGACCGGGGTTGAAACTCATGACTTGCACTTGCCAGGCAGGCACTTGTGCCATGGGACTATCTCCCCAGCCCCTGTTTCAGTTTAAAAAAGGATTCAGGGGCCGGCAAGATGGCTCAGTGGTCTAAGCGCCTGCTTACCAAGCTTAGGCAAACGCAGGGACCACAGTTCAATCCCCGGTACCACATGCTGTGCCAGCCCCACCCTCAGGGCAGGCTGAGATGACCATAATATAAATAAATACATATATAAATAAATATTAATAAAAATAATAAAGAAGGATTGCAGTGAAGACTCACTGCCGCAGTCCACCCCAGGTCCCGCCCCTTGCGTCAGCACGGCCATGCGTCACTCTCAGCACTTCCTGCACAGCTCCGAGCCCTCCTTCCTGGGGCTTCTGGTCTTCAGCTCTGCGGTCCTGGCTGCCTCCCTGTCCTGGGCTGACTCAGAACGCTCGCCTTGTGTGGCATCTGGTGTTGCGGTAGAGCCAGAAGCTCAGCGCCCTACCGGGTGGTGAAGCGGTAGCAAGACAGCGAGCAATCTTTTGGCCAGCCTACCTTTCCGATGATGGATGGCGCTTGGAAGCGCTGCCGCTCACCCAGCTCTGATCGTGTCTCTTAAAGGCATGTGTGAAGGTTCCTTGCCACTGCTGCTGTTTGTCAGAGGACCACGGGTGGAACCAGGGGCGAGGGTGGAGGCACCTGGCGGGAGCCTCCCGCGGAGCGCGTGGGACGGCGGGCGGAAGAACACTGCTGTCTGCAGCGGCGCTGTGGCGCAGTGCACCGGGGCGCCTGGCAGCCTGCAGAGCCACGCAGCCCTTGGACTGGAACGCTGTCTCCATTATTCTTCTGTTGTTGCTGGGACAAATACCCGACATGCAAAAGGAAGGAAGGGAAAGTTTATGTAGCTCACAGTCAGTGGAGGTTTCAGGCCATAGTCAGCAGACTCCAAGGCAGAGTAGCACATGGCAGAGGGCAGCCGTTGATGGGGATGGAAAACAGCAAAGCAGCAAGAGCAGAAGGAAGGGGCAGCAGCAACAATGGCAGCGGAGAGCGAGTCTTTTTCCCTTATGTTGCAGTCAGACTGTGCACCCCAGGCCAGGGTGTAGCACTCACACCCATAATCCCAGCAACACTCACACCCATAATCCCACCCAGCAGCACTCACACCCATAATCCCAGCAGCACTTAGACCCATAATCCCAGCAGTGCTCACACCCATAATCCCAGCAGCACTCACACCCATAATCCCAGCAGCACTTACACCCATAATCCCAGCAGCATTTACACCCATAATCCCAGGAGCACTCACACCCATAATCCCAGCAGTGCTCACACCTCATAATACCAGTGGATCATGATTTAATCACAAACTCTAGAAGTCCACCCTAAGACTGCATGAGGCTTTCGGGGGACAACTAGACACAAAACATAACAAAAGCTTGTATTTTGAACACTAGAGCCAAAATTCACACATGATACAGCATAGCATAGGTACCGACAAATCACACGAAGTGTTGAACTTGATATGCAGTGCTACCAACCTGAATTTTACAAATTTAATGGAATCACGGTAATTGAAGCAAAAAGTGTTTAGAAGTACAGGCTCCATTCTCTGTGGTAATATACAGTATGCACATGCAGTTGGATTTAGAAACCTACATTATTTTATTAGAAATCCATATTGACCTTCAAAGTTAACTTTACAGCTGCTACAATAGCCAGAAGATATGTAACAAGCCATTTAAATAGGATTTAAAAACTGAGATCTAAATTTCAGGATCACATTAGCTTCAGAAGTTAAATGAATTTCAGGTTTCCTTCCACTTAACTAAATGACTTTCTGGCTGTCCCTGTCCTTGAGGGATTGAATATGAATAGAATTCCTCGATGGCTTTCCACCCAGGCCCATTAGGGGACCCGCAGCCAGGATTCTCTTACCGCTGACACTGCCTGAAATGCTTTCTGTGCTAAATGCAGGCCACATGCAGGGCGCAGGACTCGCTTCTTAGAAGCCACTCTGCTGCTTTCTTTCCTTGACAGTGTTTCTAGCCTGAAACTCTTCCTCTGAGGTAGAACGGAACCCACATACCTACCAATTTATTTTTAATAGGAGTAGTTTTAATTGGCATTATTAAGCGGTCCTTTCACATGACCTTTTAAAAAAAAAATAAAATGACATTTTGTGGGATGATCATTTCTTCCCTAAAGCTGAGGCTAAGCAGTCCCTGCTATTTCTGCCTGTCCTCCGTATTCATCTTTTCAATTCGCTGGTGAGGCAGTAACTGCTTGGCTCAAGCCTGGCCCCTGGGGTGCGACTGTCAAGCCGTCAGGGTGACTGCAGTGCCCACCCAAAGTGCCAGTTTCCAGAACATGTCGGTCCCACATCCCCATGCTGACGCAGACCATTTCTCACTCCAAAGTGCACTGGCTACGTCCGGGCTTGCCTGCAGGGGAAGCTTAGGAATCCTGGCCAATTCTGGGAAAATGGAGAGGGAGCCACACCAAGGGTTCACCCTGCTCCCTGGGATGGCCCGGTCCTTGGCCCAGGGCCACTGCGAGGGCTTCACAACCACAGGACAGGAAAATATCTGAGAAGCAGGCGCAGCATCTGGGATGACGCCAGCTTCTCCTGAAAGCCCGTTCTCCTCCTAGTTCTCCTCCCAGCTCCACCGGTGTTCCCTTTCAGAAGCAGGGCTAGGCCCGCCTCCCCCACTGGCCCAAGGTGTGCACTTCCTCCCAGTGTAGTGTCCCTCCTTGGGTCCCGGACAGTGTCCCAGTGTCCCAGGCCTTCAGCCCCACTTAGCTCACAGATCTTGCGGGCTCCCGTGGGCAGCTGTGGAAGTTCTCCAGCTTGTGAAAGGCCGAGGTGGGGAGGAGGGCCATGGTCACCGGCTCCTGGAGCAGGTTTTCCCTCACCTCTAGGGAAAGAAATCTTTTTTTTTTTTTTGTCTTTTGAGACAGGGTCTCACTATGCAGGTCAGCTGGCCTTGAGCTCACTTTTGTAGTCCAGGTTGGTCTCGAACTCACGTCGATCCTCCTGCCTCTGCCTCCCAAGTGCTGGGATTACAGGCATGTGCCACCACGCCCGGCATGGGGAAAGGAATCTGGTGCCAGCCAGGCACCAGTGCATCTGCGGGGGATTTCCACAACACCTTGGGTGGTGTCAGCCCAAGATGATCTGGGAACTGAACCCGGTGCTAGGTGCCATCTCTCAGCTGTCCAGGACCTCTCCTTCAGGGCACCCAAAGAGGCAGCAGAATGCTGAAATGTGTCATGTAGCAAAAACTTGCACGGCTCCCTCTATGGACACGCACAAGCTGAGTGCCTCTTTTTAATTTTAATTTTTTTTTTTTTTTGCAGGACTGGGGTTCGAATTCATGACCTTGCACTTGCCAGGCAGGTACTCGTGCCACAGAGCCATCTCCCTGGCCCCTTAGCTGGGTACCTTTGACATCCTTAGAGCTGCGCTGTGTGGAGGCTGCTTTATGTAGTCAGGTGTTGTGTCAGTGGACAGTTCCGGTGGAAAGATTAGTGTAATTTCCATTTTATGGATGTTGTTATAAATGGCTTTAGGGTCCCTTCCCGTTCTGACCTGTCTGGAGCTCCCTCCCTCCCTGCCTCCCTCTCTCCCTTCTCTCTCTCTCTCTCTCTCTCTCTCTCCCCCCCTCTCTCCCTCCTCCCTTTCTCCCTCTCTCCCTCTCCACATTCACACAGGGGATTTCAAAGCAAATATGGGGCAGTGCCCTGGGCAGACAAAGTCCTTCTGTGCCTTCAGAGAATGTTCCTCGGCCCGGAGGAAGGAGGAGCAACAACTGCACTGATGTGTGTCACGCATTGTTCTCAAAAATAATTGAGCTCCCTTTGAAGCGCAGGCAGTGCGCTTTGATGGAGCTGGCAGCCTCGGGGAGGAATTCGCGCCTTCAGCGGCTGCTCCCCGCCAGGGCAGGGACGCACCTGGCCGGGGAGCAGGGACGCACCTGGAGGAGGCCCAGCCCAGAGCTGAGGCCCGGGCGGCTCCACCTGCGCGGAGTCACTGCCCCGCGCCGTAGCTTCCAGTGAGCTCGGCCTGGCTCGGTCAGTGTCCCTGCGGCACCTCTGCGCGCCTGGGAGCCTGGGCGTCAGGTCCAGCGTGACCAAGCCAGCGGACGACTGCCCTCCCCTCCCGCACGGAGAAGCGAGCCGCTCCCGGGAACAGCAGCGGGCGCCTGCTCCTCCCCTGCTCTGCCGTCTTTACCCACGGATCCGATTACCTCCTGCTTTGAAATAGCTTAGCTTTCAAAAGCAGAATTCAAGGGCCACACTGCAGCCACGTCATGTGGCGCTTCTCCTCGCCTTCACCATAAATAATGAAAGCACCTTGTGTTATTAACACAGCAAGCGAGTGCAGTATTTATTAACCATCACAGAAGATGTTACACCTGGAAGCCAGGGCAGGAAGGCCAGAGACACTGCCCACAGCCGCAGAGGGGGTGGTAGCAGGGGGACAGCGGGTTTGGGGACCCTGCCAGCCCTGTCATCCCGGCCTCTGCTGGCTGATGGGGGCTGCTCAGAGGTCAGCCCAGGGGCAGGCCCCTCCGGGACAAGGGTGACAGGTGTGGGCCGAGAAGTCAAGCATCCTCTGGGGACACCGAAGATAAAGTCATCAGGAGAGAGGTGATGAGGGTGAGGAGCAGCGAGAGAAAAATGAAGGGGTTGCCGGAAAATCTGAGAGAGGACCAGGAACTCTCAGGAAGAAGAGTAATAAAATATGCTCCCAAGGAATTAGGGTAGAGGAGGGTGAAGGACAAACAAGGCAGGTGACGGATTGCTTTCAATATTTATCAAGGATTGCAAAAGTTTTTAATGACACCAAACATTCATTAAGGCTGTAAGCAGGTGCATGTTGTGATTCTTTTATGGTGGGGCTTCTGAGGGTCTTCTGGGGAGGCAGCAGGAGGGGGTGAGGTCACTCTGGGCGAAATCCAGATGTTTCAGTGAGTCAACACGGGGTCAAGAGCTGGGCGTGGTCACGGATGTGGAAAGGTGACAGCTTTTCCCTGCTCTCCAGTCGGATGCTTGGCAGAAATTACTATCTGAAGAAACATGAACAGCATTATGGGAAGAAGTTATTCCCTGTTGGGCAAACTGAATTGTAGATGGCAGCGGGTTTATCTCCTCTGGGCCCCGGATGAACATGGACGCTGGAGCTTTAGCTCAGGCGGTGGAAGGTACTGGGAATGGAAGCGAGTGTTGTAGGCAGCTGAGTTAGAAATATTCTAGGCAGTTGGGCAGGGCCAGGCCCTCAAGGACAACATGGAAGACAAGGTGACTTCACAACTATAAACAGACATTCCTCTTCTGTCAGCCAGATCTCAAGAGTAAACAAATACAGCTACCTAGTTCCCTAGGGATGGGCATTGGGAATTGATATTCTAAGTGAGTATCAATCATCTTGAAAGAGCCCAATTGAGTCATTAGCCCAGCCCCCAACAGGAAGAGACTGGGTTTAATCTATTCCACCTGAGCAATGGTGCTTGTGATCTCATTGGTTGACCATAGTTTGGTCCCACCTCATGCCCACCTAAGCCAGTTCCCATCTCTTCTCCACAGCCTTAGACCCACAGCGCCATGTGGTTTTCCTCTATAAAAGTCCCTGGAAGAGACAGCTTCCTGGGAGACACCCACTTGGGACCCCCCTTCTGACCCTCTCTCGGACAGGAGCTTTCTTTCCTTCAATAAATATGTTCTGCTCATTACCTCCGTTTGTTCCTAAAATTCATTCTTCAGTTTTAGAGAATATGAACTCGTCCCAGGTACTTTTCAGGTTGGGAGATAGGTTTTCCCTGTATCATTTGGAGGTTCCCCATTGGAGGTCATCCACCCTGATCAGTTTTTTCTTTCTGCATCACAGCCACCTAACAGGCACTCAGAAGAAAGTTCCAGGCTCTTCCATACAGCAGCGACTGGCTATTCATGCAGCAGCTGCCGCTGAGCTCCCCTCAGCCTGCTCCCTTGTCATCTGCAGATCAATTTCATCTTTTCTGTTCAAGATGATCACCTACCTCCAGGTACTGGGGAAAAAGGAGCCAGCCAAAAGGAAACACAAGAAACGAACCAAACCAAACCAAGGCAGGCCAAAGCCCCTTCCATCTTCTGTCACCATGAGCTCACTGCAGGCTGCCACCCAGAAGTCCCTGTCACGACTTCTGCTGTTGCATGGTGAGCACTGTGCTAATCCGTGTTTCCTGCTGGATTCCAGGCACTATGGAAGCTGGCCATGTTTCTCTGGCCAGAGCCCCAGAACGTAGTTCCGGCTCAGACAGACTGCGGGGAGGGGCAAGGAGAGAGGCCGGAGCAGCTGCTTAGGTGGCCCAGGAAAGGAGCAAACCGTGTGTGGGTGCGATGGCCAACGCTGGGAAATCTATGTAGTATTTTTAGAGACTTTTTTTTTTTTTTTTTTTTTTGTACTTTAGGAAAGGGTCTACAGGGTGTTCAGGGTCTCACTACTAGATCGGACTCCTAGTGATCCACCTGTTTACAGCCTCCCAAGAGCTGGGATTATAGGGTGTGCCACCACGCCCAGTCTCAATTGCTGTCTCAGTGAGGAACTGGACTGGCAGGGAACAGCAGGACAGGTCCCAGGGGATTGAACCCCTGGCCCCTGTGCCTGCTTGCTGGCGTTTTAATCCCCTGAGCTATTTGGCTGGCCCTGTTTAGACACTATTACACAATGTTTATTTTATTCGGGAGTAATTTAGGTGTGTTTTTCTGGAAAACAAATCTGATTTTTCAAGTAATTATAGCCATCAGGTATTTGATATTCTGTGATAGAAGAGGCTTGGAAACCCAGTTCTATGTGTTCTTTGGTGTAATACGTGTTATTTTAGTAGAATTAATAGTGTTTCCATGCGGATGTCTATTGAAACCAAACACATTGTGAGCACAGCGTCAGTTAATGGTAACTTGTCCAAAGGTGGTTCTGTCTTTGCATATACTGGAGCCCAACTCAATCTTTGACTTTGTAATTAAACAGTAAAGATTGAGGAACCCTTTCACTTAGTTGTTTCTAATCCATTTGGGTATGTTGATTTCAATGAACTTTTATGAGTCGGTGATACACAGACACATTCTGTGATTTGATCACACCAGGTTATGTTCCACTAGATAAAGTTTGAGTCTTGAAATCCATGGATGGTAGGAACCCTGGCAGCTGCTGCGGCGGCGCAGTCCCTAAAGCCAGGGGGGCTCCGCCTCGTAGAGCGAAGCCCGGGCCACGGCAGTAGTTCATTTCTGCCCTCTAGGCCTGCCAGCTTATGAGAAAGCTGTCATCAGCCAGACATTTGCTGAGGAAATAAAGTATTTCATGGCTGAGTGAGTCTGGGCTTAGAAACATGAAGAGGAAAATTACTATTAGCCCTCGATGTTTTAAAAATTAGAAGCACATGAGGTTATAGATTTCAAGAACTCATGGGCAGTTCATTTTTTATTCCCTTAGTTTTTACATTTTATAACTAGAGCATACAGTCAAATCTGTGTTCAGCATTTTATTCTGCTTTTTTAATCCTACCTACAGCTATTCAAAATTGGACAAGGGGAGACTACTGATTCTCTTAATTTTCGAGTTGGATAGTTAACATTTAGAAATGTTTACTCTCCATTTTCATTTTCCTATGTTTGTATTTTAAAATCATAGTCAAGTTCAATCAGACAGCCTAAATCCGTTCTGATGGGCTCTCCATATTAAAGTAGTAGAGGTAGGAGTTAGGGTTTCTCTCCAGCCATGCTGTGTATACTGGATTTAGTTTCAGGAAGCCTCCTCCTCCTCCACCTGAGGCCAGGCTGGCCGTCCTCCTGCTGGTGTGTGGGAGGCGCTCTGCTTCTGTTTTGGATTCCCAGTTTCAGTGTGGTAAATTACTCAGGGAGACACAGAAAGACGGGGTTGTTGTTTAAAGTAAACTCTGCCTTCGGGTTTCAGAGCCCGCACACCTGGTCTTGCCTGCTAAGAAAAGGCCTGCAGTTGGTAGGTCAGAGCTGCACCTTGGCACCCTGCTTAATCTAAATGTTCCCACGCGAATGTCGCATGGAAATTACTGTGACATTACGTAGAGAAGACTAGACCTGGCATGGACAGGTCAGTTCTTAGGAGAGTGCGTTGGATGGCGGAAAGGTCAGAATCCAAGGCCTGCAAGCTGCTTCCCTATGAATTTTGTATTTTCTTTAGAAGTGATCTTTTAATAACTGCTATTGGATAAGTGTTTTGTCTTTTTTTTTTTTTTAAGTTTATTTTATTTTCTTAAACCTCATTTATTTGTTTGTGTTATGGCCGGCTCAGCCTTCCCAGGGGCGGGTAGGGAGGGCAGTGCAGCATGTGGTGCCTGGGATGGAGCCTCGGTCCCTGTGGTGAGTTTAAGCTTTCCCACACACGCGCTTTAGACCGCTGAGCCATCTCACCAGTCCAGTGGTTTGTCTTTGAAAAGGCGACACGTTTGAATCCGAGCTTACAAAGCAGAAGAACAATTTTACTAGGTGATGTCTACTTAAAAAGTACTATGCAGTACAAATGAATAGTATTCCAGTTTTTTTTTTTTTTTTTTGGCAGGACCGGGGTTCAAGCTCACAACCTTTCACTTGCCAGGCAGGCACTTGTGCCACAGAGCTATCTCCCCAGACCCTCTGTTTTACATAAAATGTGTTACATATAACTCCCATTGTGTCGGGAGTCCCTTCCTGGTTCTCGTCTTGGCCCAAGAAGTCTAAACTTACAATCCTAAAACCCGTTACTGGAATTCCACCAACTTAATTCCAGTCTACCACTCCCAGAGCAACCCACAGCGATAAGAAAAACACTAAGACATATAAATATATATATATATATATATATATATAATTATTGGGGAGCCAAGGAGCCCTAAGTCCAGCCATGAAGATGGCTTTCTAGAACCAAGAGAGTGACCCAGGGCTGCACTTGGGCTTTATTCATTGGAGAAGGGGGAGTGGCTTGTGAAAGGGAATTGTGGGAAGAAGGTGAGCACTGTGAGCTGGGCTAGGTAGGAGACCTGCATTCACCTCCACCATATTCAGCGACATACAAAGGAAGTAATTTACATTATGCTATTGACCTAGTATCTACTATTTTGGGGGTCTGATGCTTCAGCTCTGATGTGTAATCTTTCAAGCCCCAGGAAGTCATAGCCTCTATCTCAAGCCTTGATCCCAACTGACAGCGTGGAGCATTGACTCTTTATCCTGTTACCAGAAACACTCATGCCATCTTTAAAAATTACCACCAGCGCCTCTGCTAGACCAATACACACTGCTGCAGGCCAACTGAAAGGATAATGAGAAGTCCTCGCCAACTCTGTACATTTCAATACAAGGGACTAGGGTCAGGCTCAGTCAAAATGGAGACAGTCGCTCTTCTTTGCAGGTGAGCTGCTCAGGTGGGCCTCCACATCCCCCAAAACCCTCATGCATCATGGGCTGGGCTTCTAGGGTTCTTCATTGATTCATGGTTGTATTAGTTAGGATTTTACTTAGAGGAACAGCTATTATCACAAGATATACAATGTATAAGGCATTATAAGACTGGCTTATAGCAGTCAGCCACAGGGTCAGATGAGAAAGTGTGCAGAGGGCATCTGAACACCCAGACTGAAGAATTCAGTCTTGAGGTCTGAAGCTCACTGCAGTGTCCTGTGAGATTCACCAGCCAATGGGTCTGGGATAGAAGACTGAAGGGTCTGCGATGGATGCTTAAGCTGAAGGATCCAGGCCAGAGAGTGAGGAGTTTGCACTGCAAGCCAGGCCATGAAGTCAGAGCCGAAAGTGAAGAAGACTGAAGCTCCTCTGAGGAAGTGGAAGTCCGACCCCCTCCTCAGCCCCTTTGTATGGTCTCTGTGCTGAGTCACTCTGGGGCGGGCCAGTTCCACCCTAGGGCCAGCCCTCTGACCCCACTAGAAGGAAGCCAAGTTGACACAATGTATCAACCACCACAATCCACCCCTTGTCAACTTGGCATATTTTTAAAACCGGTCTCCAAATACAGAGGCATGCATATAATTACGCCTAACATTGTTAGAACTATCTGTGTACAAATGGAAATGTGATACTACCCTTACCAAAACTGAAGGGAAGTTTCCTTTGCTTGATGCTTATGCTTCAACATTACCACAAGTTTGATAATCCTAAAATCTTGCATTAAATCTATCCATATTATTACAGAGCCATATATGGAGTGAAATATAGTTATAATCACTTTTCTGTAGCTGATCACAGGGTTGTAGCTGGTATTTAGAGCTACCTGCTTCTACTACCCATTCTTTATTCCCTTGGCCCCCAGCAAGTACCTCAGCAGGTCTTGGTTCTTTCCCTGGAGGAGTGGTCCATACCTTCATTCCTGAAGGTTCTGGACCATTTGTCATTGTGCCTGTATTCGGTTGTTGTAGCTTTCCATTCACCTTAATAACAGGGCATGGCAATACTAAGAGGCACCCCAAGGGATCTCCTGCACTCCATGTATATTCTTCCTTTCCTCCATTGTGGAGTAGCAACCCAATGTCCCCTTGATAGTCTGGGTCAATCACCCCTGACAACACTGTGACTCCCTTCTTAGCTTGTTTCCTCAGAGGCATGAGGAGTTCAGGCAGAAATCTTAGCTTCTAATTCAGTGGTATCATTGCTGTGCTTCCTGGTACAAGCCTTGCTCCCTCTGGGACTAGGACTTCTATTCCAACAGAGCATAACATTGTGGGGTCAGGAAGCAAGAATTTTGCTAGTGGATCAGTAGGGGTAGGTGAGTGGTACCATTCCTACCCCCACCCCTTGATTCCTGAGCCCATGAATCCTGGCTATGGGAGACACAGTACCATACAGAGGGCGCTGATTCAGAGTATATACAGCTTTTGGAAGTACCTTCCCCTGGCCCTGCAAGCTATTACCACCTAGCTGGTATTGTAACTGCGTCTTCAAAAGGCCATTCCCTCATTCTATCAATCCAGCTGCTTCTGAATGGTAAGGAACATGATAAAACCAGTGAATTCTGTGATCCTGAGCCCACAGCTTCACTTATTTGGCTATGAAATGTGTTCCTTGGTCAGAAGCAATGCTGTGTGGAATTCCATGGCGATGGATAAGGCATTCTGTAAGTCCACAGATGGTAATTTTGGCAGAAGCATTACGTGCAGCAAAGGCAAATCCACATCCAGAATATGTGTCTATGCCAGTGAGGACAAAGCACAGTCCCTTCCATGATGGAAATGGTCCAATGTAATCAACCTGCCACCAGGTTTCAGACTGATCACCCTGGGGAATTGTGCCATGTTGGGGACTCAGTGTTGGCCTCCATAGCTGGCATATTGGGTGTTCAGCAGCGGTTGTAGCCAGATCAGCCTTGGTGAGTGGAAGTCCATGTTGCTGAGCCCATGCATAACCTCCATCCCTGTCACTGTGGCCACTCTGTTCATGGGCCCACTGGACAATGACAGGGGTAGCTGAGGAAGGAGGTTGGCCACTATCCACAGAACAAGTCATCTTCTCCATTTGATTATTAAAATCCTCTTCTGCTGATGTCACCTTTTGGTGAGCATTCACATGGGAAACAAATATTTTTACATTCTTTGTGCATATGGAGAGGTCTATCTACATACCTCTTCCCCAAATATCTTTGTCACCAATTTTCCAATCATGCTCTTTCCAAATTCCTGACCATCCAGCCAGACCATTGGCTATGGCCCATGAGTCAGTATATAGTCATATGTCTCTTTCTTCAGGCAAAATGTACTACCAGGTGCACTGCCCGAAGCTCTGCCCACTGTGATGATTTCCCTTCACCACATCCTTTAATGATGTCCCAGAAAGGGGCTGCAATGCTGCAGCTGTCCTCCTGCAGGTGGTGCCTGCGTAGCGTGCAGAGCCATCTGTAAACCAGGCTCTAGTCTTCTCTTCTTCTGACAGCTGGTTATATGGCACACCCCACAATGCCATAGGTGCATGCTGGGAAACAGAAGGCAATATGGCAGGCGTAGAAGCCATAGGTTTCTGGGCAACTTCCTCGTGTAATTTACTTGTCCCCTCTGGACCTGCCCTGGCTCTGTCACGAATGTACCACTTCCATTTAATGACAGACTGTTGCTGGGCACACCCAACCTTATGATTTGATGGATCAGATAATACCCAGGTCATGATAGGCGACTCAGGTCTCATGGTGACCTGGTGTCCCATAGTCAAGTGTTCAGTTTCCACCAATGCCCAGTAACAGGACAACAGCTGTTTCTCAAAAGGAGAGTAGTTACCTGCAGATGATGACAGAGCCTTGCTCCAGAATCCTAAAGGCCTCTGTTGCAGTTCATCTATGGGCGCCTGCCAGACTCCAAACAGCATCCCTAGCTACCACTGACACTTCAAGTAAAAATGGGATCTGCTGGATCATATGGTCCCAGAGGCAGAACAGCCCGAACAGCAGCCTGGACCTGTTGCAGGGCTTTTTCCTGTTCTGGGCCCCATTCAAAATTAGCAACTTTCTGAGTTACTCGGTAAATGGGTTGGAGTAAGACACCTAACTGAGGAATATGTTGCCTCCAAAATTCAAATAGGCCTACTAGGTGCTGTGCTTCCTTTTTGGTCATAGGGGGAGCCAGATGCAACAACTTATCTTTTACCTTAGAAGGAATATCTCTACATGCTCCACACCACTGGACTCCTACAAACTTCACTGAGGTAGAAGGACTTTGAATTTTCGTGGGATTTATCTCCCACCCTCTGGCTCTCAAGTGCTGTACTAACAAATCCAAGGTGGTTGCCACCTCCTGCTCACTAGGTCCAATCAGCATAACATCATCAATGTAATGGACAATTGTGATTATTTGAGGAAGAGAAAAGTGATCAAGATCCCTACAAACTAAGTTGTGACACAGAGTGGGGGAGTTAATAGACCCTGTGGTAAGACAGTGAAGGTATATTGCTGGCCTTGCCAAGTGAAAGCGAATTGCTTCTCATGGTCCTTACGGATAGGTATGGAGAAGAAGGCATTTGCCAAGTCAATAGCTGCATACCAAATACCAGGAGATGTGCTAATCTGCTCAAGCAAGGAAACCACATCTGGTACTGCAGCTCCAACTGGAGTCACTACCTGGTTCAGTTTACGGTAACCTACTGTCATTCTCCAAGACCCATCTGTCTTCTGCACAGGCCAAATGGAAGAATTAAATGGAGATGTGGTGGGAACCACCACCCTGCATCCTTCAGGTCCTTGATGGTGGCACTAATCTCTGCAATCCCTCCAGGAATGCCATACTGCTTTTGGTTCACTGTTTTACCACCAGGCAAGGGCAACTCTAGTGACTTCCACTTGGCCTTTCCAACCATTATAGCCCTAACATGACAGGTTAGGGGACCAATGTGAGGATTCTGCCAAGTACTGAGTATGTGTATTCTAATTATACATTCTGGAACAGGGGAAATGACTACAGGATGGATTCGAGCACCTACTGGACCCACTGTGAGTCGGACCTTTGCTAAGACTCCGCTGATCACCTGCCCTCCATAGGCCCCTATTCTCACTGGAGGGCCACTGTGGTGTTTTGGATCCCCCGGAATCAGTGTTAGTTCAGAACCAGTGTCTAGTAGTCCCCAAAACGTCTGATTGTTCCCCTTTCCCCAATGTACAGTCACTCGGGCAAAGGCCTTAGGTCCCTTTGGGGAAGGATAGGAGAAAGATTGACTGTACAAATTCCAGAGGCATTAGGATCCTTGCCCAAGGAGACCTGGCCTCCCCATCATTCAAGGTGTTCTGGGTCTGTACACTGGCTCAAATCTGGGAACTGGTTGAGAGGCCATGATTGCCTGTTACCATGGTTTGAAGTAGGTCTCTGTTCTTTTGCCCCATCATTCTTTCGTTTATATTAATCTAGCAAAAATTTAGTAGGTTTCCCATCTATTTCACTTTTGGGAACACCATGACTAATCAGCCAACACCATAGGTCTATGCGTGTCAGCTTATTCTGGTCACTGTTTTGCTTCTGCTGTCTGCAGCGATTAAGTGCTGCCACTTGACCCCTGGCATTCCAGGTTCCAATCAAGCTCATTGCCCTTAAATTTCCTAATTGAGTAACTGCGGTCCCCACTGTAAGGTCTGGCATGCAAAGAAGGGCAATGACAGGGCTCTTCAGGGGTGCTGGTGCTCCCCTCACAAATCTGTTCCTCAAAGTGTTAGTAAAGGTATGTTTTCAGGATCATCCCGATGTGAAGAGTTGGATTTCACATGACAGATCCACTCCAGCATCCCCATTTCCCTAAGCCAGTGAATCCCTTCATCAATAGTAAACCATAGAAGATCAGGCACCTCTAACTCATTCGCAGCGGGCCATCTCTTGAGCCACACTTCTGTCAACCAGCCAAATAGATTGTTAACACCTCTCTGTGCTCCATGAGCTGCAACATTGAATTCAGGATCCCTACTTGATGGGCCCATATCAACAAACTCAGCCTGATCCAGGTGTGTGTTTTTGCCATCATTATCCCACACACCTAAAATCCATTCCCATGCCTGCTCATTAGGCCTCTGCTTGTAAGAGTTAGAAAACTCAAGGAGGTCTTTGGCAGAATAATGGATCTCCTCATGAATCACATTACGTATCTCACCCTTAGGCAACTTCTGTGATTAAAGCCTGGTTATGGGCCTAGAGGCAAAAATGGGTGCTGATAGTGGGTCCTGAGGAGTCACAGCATTATCCTGACTGTTCCACACAGGGTTGGTGTCTCCAGATATATTAGGAGACGCTAGCACTGCAGAGGCTCAAGGCAGTGATTCCTCTGCTGTAGTAGGCAGGAAATTTTCTTTCTCCGGCAAAATAATCTCATTAGCATCTAAAAACTCAGCCTCTTCAGCCTCCTGTGGATCCTCCCACATATCTCCATTCCAATTCACAGGATCCCATTCTTTCCCAGTCAATGTCCTCACCTTTGATTCAGATGTACTTGGAGGCTGAGCATTTAATTTGCATTGCAGTTCAGCCAATCCAGGTATGAGGGACTGTGGGTCTCTGTAATCTCAGCCTTGGAGCTAAAAGAGAGGAGATTTTTTGTCAGAACACATTTAGAAGCTTTTAAATTTTTACCAGAGTCTGGAGGAATGAAATTGAATCTTTTTTTTTTTCAGGACTGGGGTTCAAACTCACGTCCTTGCACTTGCCAGGCAGGCACTTGTGCCATGGAGCTATCTCCCTGGTCCCCTGAATCTTTTTTTTTTTTTCTTCTTCTCTTTTTTTTTTTTTTTATGGCCAGCTCAGCCCACCCTGGGGGTGGGGCTGGCACAGCATGTGGTGCTGGGGATCGAACCACGGTCCCTGCAATTGTCTAAGCTTTCCTAAGCAAGTGCTTTAGACTGCTGAACCATCTCGCTGGCCCAGGAAATCGAATCTTTGAGCTCCTTTTTTTCACGCATAAGTTTATCCACTGAGGCTGAGATCAACCAACCGGCATCGTTATATTCCTTACTCTGCCAAAGATGTTTAAAATTTTTATGTATGGAATCACTAAATTCCTGATATCTCACTAGTGGTGAATTAGGATAATCAAACAGATCAATACAGTATAACGCTTTAACCATTTCATGCCAAGGAGTATCAATATGCTCCTTATGATCAGGAGAGGCCATGGTGTCTTTAGGTCTCATCAAATCTTGGAGCCAACTCCAGGAACTCTTTTTTTTTTTTAATAAGTATTTTCTTTTTTAAAAAAATGTTCTTTTATTTTCTTAAACCTCATTTATCTGTTTGTGTTATGGCCTGCTCAGGCTGCCTTGGGGTGGGGCTGGTGCAGCATGTGGTGCCTGGGATCAAGCCACAGTCCCTGCAGTTGCCTAAACTTTCCGACGCACGTGCTGTAGACCACTGAGCCATCTCACCAGCCCTCCAGGAATTCTTAAATTCACTTAACAATGCCATCATTATATTTAATTTCTCTAGAGCAGTCCTGGTACCAGATGGTGTATTAGTTAGGGTTTTACTTAGAAGAACAGCTATTATCACATGATATGCAATGTATAAGGACTTACAAGATTGGCTTACTGCAGTCAGCCGCAGTCAGATGAGGAAGCATGCAGAGGGCGTCCACACACCCAGACTGAGGAATTCAGTCCCGAGGTCTGAAGCTCACTGCAGTGCTCCATGCAAGTCTCTCTTCATCAGCCAATGGGTCTGTGACGGAAGACTGAAGAGTCTGTGATGGACACTGAAGAGTCTGTGATGGACGCTGAAGCTGAAGGATCCAGGCCAGAGGGTGAGGAGTCTGCGCTGCAAGCCAGGCCATGAAGTCGGAGCCGAAAGCGAAGACTGAAGCTCCCCCGAGCAAGTGGAAGTTCAACCCCTCCTCAGCCCTTTTGTATGATCTCTGTGTGCTGAGTCGCTCTGGGGCGGGCCCATTGCATCCTAAGGTTGGCCCTCAGACCCCAGCAGCAGGAAGCCAAGTTGATGAAATGTGTCAACCACTACAGTGGTCCAATGCCAGGACTACAGGTGTGAGTGCTGCGCCCACCCTGGGGCGGGCAACTTGTATGCAGTGCACTGGAGGGAAAGGGCTTGCCGTGGAGCCAGCTGAGGATGAGCGAAACCTCCACAAGCTGTGAGCTAAATAAGCCTTTTCTGCCCTGCCTTTGAGGGTCAAGTATTTTGTCCCAGCAATGAGAGAAAAGTAACCAAGACAGAAGCACAGTGAGCTCAAGGCCAGCCTGAACAACAGAGTGAGACTATCTCAGACAAAACAAACACAAAGGCAACGACAACAAACAGCTAACGTTGCCCGCTATCTCAAGGAAATTATTTCATATAAAGTGAGTAGAGACCAAGCAAAAAGTGGTTGCTGCGGTCTGAAGGTGTCCTCCAAATCCAGGTTGTAGAAAGTGAACTCCCCGTGGGAGGCATCCAAGGGGGAGATGCCGGGATCCTCAGAGCACTCCCTGAGGGGATGACGGACATGACAGTGAGGGCCTGAGGGGGCTGCTGACTTCCTACCATGTGGGGGCGCTGTGCCCTTCCCTAGGTGACATAGTGATAGGGTGTCATCTTGGAACAGAGAGGGAACACGGTAGCTAGGCCTTGGGCAACAAATGTCCTCTGTGAGTTGCCTATGGTATTCTGCTATGGCATCATGGAATGACATCATGGGAATGAACTTCTCCCCATAAGTATCCATTTGGAGCGTAGTTTTCATTATTCAAGGCGTCACACATTTTGTATTTAATGCTTGCTGTGTTATGTCTTTTTTTTTTTCCAGTACCAGGAATCAAACTCAGAACTGTGCCCTTGCCAGGCAGGCGCTTATGCCATTGACCTATCTCTCTGGACCCCATCGATTATTTTTTATCCTAGTGAGGTTTTTTTTTTTTTTTTAGTAACTTTCTTGAAAAGAAACAAACTATAAAAAGACATAATATTTGACAAAATACATCAAAATTATATTTAATCTTGATTAAGCTCAATGGTTTTAAGTTATTTCCAAAGAGGAAACTAACACTAAGTGAATGAAAACACATTTTGGAATATTGAATGAAGCAAAAATTAAAGATCAGAACTCACACTTTTCAAATTAGGAAAGCGGGCCATTTGAGAAACTGCTTAATGAAGATTAAGTTATGCTGCCACCAAAAATTTGAGAAGATGGTCTGCTTTCTGATATTTCAACACATGGATGCTTCTTATAAAATTTCACTACAGATACTGGCTTTCAATTTAGATATTAGGAATTAGGGAAGCTGAAAAACTGAAACACAGGTGTGGTGTGAGCTGGAACACGCCTTTCGATTTTGTTCTTTTGGGCTCTCAGTGTAAGAAAGGCTTGCTAATTTGGGTATTGGTGGCTTGACTTGGTTTCCAATTAAATGTTTTTTTGACACTGACATCCTCAGGTAATGTAGAGGCCTTCAACTATGACGGACCTTGTTACGATGATCTCTTGCGTGGAGAGAGAAGTCTTCCTGCTCAGATCCCTACACTGTAGAGGATGCTGGGAATTCCTGTTACCCAGCCCAGCAGATACAAATAAGCCTAGTTTCTGGGTCTGATTTTATTTTATTTTGCAGGGCTGGAGATTGAACTCAGGTCCTTGCGTTTGCCAAGCAAGCACTTATTCCACTGAGCTATCTTCCCAGCCCCTCTGGGTTTGATTTTAAAACCTCTCAGGCAAGGTACATATGCTTCATCAGGACCTGTACACAGAGTACAGAAAATTTTCCTCTCAGATCCAATAATGTCGAATATCTGGTTTAGCACTTTACGTTCAGTGAGTCCTGTGGAAGTTACTGTTTGGATTTCAATGTCCCCAGAGGCGCGTGTGTGTGTGTGTGTGTGTGTGTGTGTGTGTCCTGATTTCCAGCTTGTCATGCTGCTGGGGAGTGGGGCGCTTTCGTGGATGGGGCCAGCTGTAAAGCTGCCAGGTCTTCAGGGCCAGGCTGTAGGGGGGTTCTGGGTCCCCACTCCTCTTCTCACCCTCTGCTTCTTGGCACCAGGAGGCGAGTGGCTTGCTCACCACCTACTAGAGCCACAGCACTGGCATCAACGTGGACCCAGAAGCAGCGGGGGCAGCTGGTCACAGGCTGAGGCTCCGAAACTACAAGCCAACTAGAGCCTTAGCTGTTCTTCTCGGGTATTTTGCCCCAGAGAGAGACATCTGACACAGTGAACAAGTGATTTTTTTTTCCTTCTCAATTCTAATGCAGGTAAGAAAATCCTCTGCTGAGCTACGTACTTTGCTGCAGCAAAGTAATTTTTAGCAAAATTCTTGCCTCCTTTTGAAATTTAATATTGTTGCTATTATATTGTTTTGTTGTTGTTGGTATAGGTTAAAATGGCATGTTGCATACAATTAGATATTCTGTAATAATTTTATGTGCACCTAATTTTCATGTACATCATACAGGATTTTTTAAAGCTAGTGCACTGAATGGCTCAATGTTCTGTTTCTAGAAAAAGATCCAACCTTTGTATTAAGTGTGTTGAGATTAATTCTGGCTTTTGTTGGTGACAAAAGTTCATTTCAAAATTTTCAGTCAACACTGATTACATTTATTTATTTTTTATTTTTTTATTTTTTTCTTGTTGTGTTTGTTTGTTTCTTTATTCATTCATTTTTTTTGTGGCTGGCTCAGCCTGCCGTGGTGGTGGCGCTGGCGCAGCATGTGGTG
Organism: Capromys pilorides; assembly: GCA_004027915.1. Taxonomy (NCBI): domain Eukaryota; kingdom Metazoa; phylum Chordata; class Mammalia; order Rodentia; family Capromyidae; genus Capromys; species Capromys pilorides. The sequence goes on from PVKN010005027.1 coordinate 28,726, forward strand.
CCGGGGATCGAACTGCAGTCCCCGCAGTTGCCTGAGCCCTCCTAAGCAGGCGCTTTAGACCACTGAACCATCTCGCCGGCCCCAACACTGATTACATTTAAACATTAATTTTTAAAAAATTTATTTAGCACAGTGTCTATAAGGTCTCCCTACATAGATCAGACTCAGTGATTCTCCTGTTTTCAGCCTCCCAAGCACTGGGCTTACAGGCGTGCACCACCACGCCCAGTCTCAGTCACTGTCTCAGTGTGTCCTGGTGGTGGGGCCAGCATGGCAGGCCAGGGAATGAACCCTAGTCCCTGAACCTGCCTAAGTAGGCACTTTAGTTTACTGAGTTATCTGGCAGTACTGAAGCTCTATTTTATTTTATTTAATTAACTTTTTTTTTGTCTTTTTGAGACAGGGTCTCATTATGCAGGTCAGGCTTGCCTTGAGCTCACTTTTGTAGCCCAGGCTGGTCTTGAACTTGCGCTGATTCTCCTACCTCAGCCTCCCAAGTGCTGGGATTACAGGTGTGCGCCACCACGCCTGGCAAAATTCTTTTCTTTCTTTCTTTCCTTTTTTTTTTTTTTTTTTGTTTATAATTATAGCCGGCTAAGCCTGCCCTGGGGATGGGGCTGGTGCAGCATGTGGTGCTGGGGATCAAACCACAGTCCCTGCGGTTGCCTAGCTTGCTCCAGCGCTGAGCCATCTGGTAGGCCCCCTGAAGCTCTATCTTATTCATAGGTAAAATTCTGCGGGCATTTAGGGGAGCTACAGAGAGCAACGGGCCACAGTCCGAGCACCATGAATGGACAGGTGGGGAGCAGGGGCGGAGGCCGAGCCCAGCCGTGGTGAGCTGAAATGACCTCGCGTGTGTCCTACCCTATTCCACCTGTGCTTTTCCAGCTCTTGGTTCTAACTATAGCCCTGCAAGCGCCTTCTCCCCTGGGCAGCTCTATCCTGTCAGCTTGGAAATAGCTGCTGTGCTGTGGTCCGTGGCCTGGTCAGCAATGCCTTGGGCTGCGGTTCCAGAGACGTCATCTTTCCAGAATCTCCCTGCAGTCCGGCTGGGCTGTTCAGGCCTCCGTCCTGTTATCTGGGGGACAACACAACACAGCAAAACAAAAATAGAAAACTCACAATAGGAGCCCATCCGTGCCTGCATCTCTAGGCATCCGTGCGCCAGGAACGAGCTAGAGCGAGCTGGGAGGAAACGCCGTGGTAACCCACAGTGCGGCCCGCTTCACCGCAAACCGTTGCCTCAGCGTCACTCGCTCCTCAGCTAACGTTAGGGCAGTTCCCATGCAGCCCGGGTGAGATTTCACCAAAATAGAACATGATGTGGGCCCAGGGAGGGTGGCAGACGGCGTTTGTGGCACAGTGACTTACAGAAATTAGTCATGAAAAGGAACAGAAGAGGCCCCTCGGGTCTTTTTGGGAGCAGCGTTCTGCCACTTTCTTTTTTTTTTTTTTTTAATTTTATTTATTTATTTATTTGTTTGCTTGTTGTGTTTGTTTGTTTCTTTATTTATTCGTTTTGTGGCTGGCTCAGCCTGCCCTGGTGGTGGCGCTGGCACAGCATGTGGTGCCGGGGATCGAACTGCAGTCCCCGCAGTTGCCTGAGCCCTCCTAAGCAGGCGCTTTAGACCACTGAACCATCTCGTCGGCCCTCTGCCACTTTCTTGCTGGAGGATTTTCTGGATCGTCCAGAGAAAGTGACCTATTTTGTTGTTGCTAAGGATAGGGTTTTGTCTTTAGGGAAAGGATAGCTTTTTTTTTTTTTTTTTTCAACTTTATTTATTTATTTGTATTATGGACGGCTCAGCCTGCCCTGGGGGTGGAGCTGGCACAGCATGTGGTGCTGGGGATCGAACCGCAGTTCTTGCAGTTGCCTAAGCAGGCGCTTTAGACCACTGAGATATCTCACCAGCCCGAAAGGAGAGCTTTTCTAATAGACCATCAAGTCCTATCAGTATAGGCAGAGCTAGAACAAACTATTAGGACTTTACAGCATAAGAAGAGAAAGAGGAGAAAGAAAGAAAGAAAGAAAGAAAGAAAGAAAGAAAGAAAGAAAGAAAGAAAGAAAAGAAAGAAGGAAGGAAGGGAGCTTAGGTAAAGAACAGGCTAGGACCAAGAGAAGGGGGGACGCTGGGGGCTTCCTGGGCTCCGCAGGGAAGCGTGGTCCCATAGCAGGTGCTTGGGCGAGAGCCAGCAGGGAGCCGTCCAGATGGTGCCTGGAGAGGGGCAGAAGGCCTCCGAGCCGGGTGCACTCCTGCGAGTGTCAGCTCAGGCTGGGATCTTCCTGTCTCCCGAGTGCCCAGCAATCACGGTACCCTGCCTTCTCTGGGAGCCATGGTGCCAGGCCACATTCGCACGGCGGCACCTGTCTCAAATCTTCTGGGAGGTCCACAGTGCTAGAGGTGCAGCCCATTCCTTGCAAGTCTCTCCCCGCAGTGTATGTTCATTGAGAAGGCTTGTACATGCCAGGTTAGTGTTGGGCTCTTCTGTCATGTTTGCTGTAGGATGTTAAACATGCCAAAATGTAAAGTGCTAAACCATCCCACTCCTCTGGGAACTGCTGACAAACAGGCTGCTGGCTGTGATGCGAGGGGGCGTGCGTAGGTGTGGGCAGGCTCTGCCCTTCGTGCTCTGTTTTACTAAAATACACTAAGCACTAGACTGGGGAAACGGCATGCCTGTGTTAGAAGTAAAACCGTTAGGCGCCACTGTCTCAGAAATCCATCCTAATAAACGTTTTCGTTCTTTTGTAATTCATTAATTTAGAACCGTGAGTGAGGTCATCGTTTGCACCTGGCACGGGCAACATCCACTCCGTGTCAACCAGCTGCTGTAGGCGAGTCGAGGACATCAGCTCCCGGGTTAAGGACCGGGCAGTCACAGAGCTTCACGATGACAGAAGGTAGCACCAGGCAGCACAGGCGGTCTCCAAGTCACCTCTAGTGTTCTGTCACTCAGCTTAGGTTTCTGCAGTTACAGTTTTTCACTCTGGTAACAGAACATCCCTAGAGACCATGTTAGGCTGATAAAATGTTTGTGCATCTGCATCTCCAGAGCCCCCGAGATAACTCCAGCCCTGCTTTAGGGGACACTTCTACCTGGCGGTGGCTGCTGCCTGCACATGATTCAATGTAGAAGTATAAGGTAAAGAACCACATTCTGCTTTTTAAAAATTTATTTTCTCTT